>VDFB02193867.1:632490168-632543347 GCA_007258455.2 Sequoia sempervirens
CCCTGAATGTGCTACAATTGTCCATCCAAACTAGGTTAATCTAGGTTCTAACCACCTGATGGATTGCTTTGAAGAATCTGTTGTTCCTCATGCTCAAAACCACAGGAACTATGAGCTGAAGGACTTTGTCGGTGTGCTCTATGACTAGCACCATGGCCTCTTCCTCGACCACATCCTCTACCTTGAGGCATATTTCTGTGCACAAGATAGAGGTTCAAGTGAGCTCAAGAGTCAAACACAAAGGTTGCCTAATGGACATAACAACCCAAAGACCACAGCATTTGAAAACCTTGGCTCTGATACCAAGTTGTAATGTCCGTCATGCAAACCCCAATGGACAAACAATGCACACCATTTTTTTTTCAATAATACAAAGTACACATAATTATGAACCATAAAACACAATAATTACATTACACATTAGCATCATAACATCAAGTCCTTTAGGGAACACAAAGTCAAATCACATAAACAACTCATAATGAAAGATGACAGAAAAAATTAAACAACATAATAAATCATAAATCCATCATAAACATTACAATATCCATTTACAAAGGTAACATCCATGTAATCCCAAGTATAAGTATAAATACATCACATGATACAACCATAAAAAATACCATAAATTATGAATGGTTACAAAGGTGCATAAATAATTCATCATCATTTAATACATTACATGTTCTCAACAGAAGGAATACAATAAATCCTCCCATACATGTGGGATAAATGCATAGTACAAATAATGTCTGAATTACAAGATGAATATCTGGTACAAGCTCCATCTAAAGAATACTGTGAAGAATGAACATTGATGGGGAACCCAACGCGTGTGGAGCACGTTCCACCTGATCACATGGGTTTTAGAAAAACCCACCCCCCATGGTAAGAGGTGACAAGGAAGTAACCACAACCATGAATGCCATAAGATAACTCCAATAAAGAACATAGAACAATAACTCCAAAAGAAACATCAAAGAATACATAGATCATAAGCAACAACAATAAGGATCCACTCATAATAATCCAAAGAGCCATAAAACACCTTATAAATAAACCAAGGAAATAACCATTAACCACATGCCAAGAAAACCAAAGAAACAATCATAATACTCTTCTAGAGGTAACCAACAGAACAAGCATAAGGGAACAAGTGGAGAGTGTCATTGCATAGCCTACATGGGTTATCTTGGCTCTTCCTCCAATGTGAGGCACCGGCCCCAATCTATGGTTATCTTGGCCCTTCCTCCTACTTGAGCCACTGGCCCCATAGGGTGACTCATGCAGAGCCGTTAACCTCTCCCAAGGATGAGGTTACAACTTTTTTGACCATAGCCTTCTAAGTTTGCCATTAGTCTATGATAGCCCTAATGAGTAGATGAGGTATCCAAGATTATCTTATTGTTTTATTACTACCCATCCCCCTAAGTTCTAATATTAGGTTTTCACTTGTTAATCTACTCTTACGTGGGTTATCTTGAACCCTTCCTCCTATTTGAAGCATCAGCCCCCATGAAGAGCCACTCCCCCTGAGACCCAAAACATAACCAAATCAAAGCAAAGGTTGTACCATAAAGAACAAGGCATTAAATCTCAACCAATGACATGTGAGGCATTACCCATCTTGCTAAAATACATAATCAGAGTCTGAACAAAAAAACTCATACAACCCTTTCAAAATAAAGAATTATACAATAACTTACTACATCAAAAGCACATAAAGCGAGGATATCAACCAACAATAAAATCAAGCCTCTGGAAACTTAAGATTACAACATCCATAAGTGGGTTTCTAAACCAAACTGTGTTCCCACATTGGTAAGACTAAGAAAATAAAATATCAATAAAGGAAAATAATCAAATCAATCTTACTATATTCCACAATTTGATTTATTTCATTCAAAATTAAATAAAGAAGTTTATTTCCCAATTCAATAACCATAATAGCCATAAATTCAAATTTCACAAAATAAAACACTATATCGTTATGTGTGTATATATATATAATGTTAAACCTATTCTAATTACTCTGTCATATTTAAAAAATAACAATTTGGACTATGTATTAAAATACACCTATGCCAATATATATATATATATATACATTTAAAATTAATAACCAATTTTTAATAAATAAATAAATAAAATTTAAATGCAGCAGTGGCCATATGGGGATTGCACACAGCAGTCCCTATGGCTATTGTACGCAATAGTCCATATGGATTGCTATGGGCAATTTGCGGCCCACTGGGAGAGGGATGGGTACGGCCCAGTCGTCCCCTCTTACCCCTTATAAAAAAATATTTTCTTCACAATAAGAATGTCGATGAAAAGTAACAGTCCGTGAACCAATAACCTATATCAGTTTGATTTAAATATGGGTATGTGTAGGATCATGATGGGCCAAAAAGTGGCCACAATGAAGTGGCATTTGTGGTGGGTATGTGGCTGCCAACTTTTTTTTAGCCAAAATTGATGAAATGAAAAGGGTTTTGAAAAGGATATTGTGAGCTTCCACCAATATAAATTATTCTTTACTTTGAATTTAATAAATAATTATTATTATTCATTTTCATTTGAATTACGAACTAAAGTCCTAATTGATAGGTTGATTGAAAAAACATCTATAGCTTTCAAATGGTATCAACATTTTTTAATCCAAAACATGTCACATTCTATGCTTCACATACTATAGGATTAAATAAATAAAAATGAATTTCATGAAGTTTTGACCAAGTTAAGGTGGTCAAACATACAAGTTTTTATATTTTTAAAAAATTTAATAAAAAAATCATAATTAATTATTTACTTGGAAAAAACTTACAAAAAAATATGCATCACATACAGACATGAGTCCTCTACTTATTTCTAAAATATTATAAAAAAATATCATCATTTTATTCTGGTTAGGGTGGTCAGACAAACACCTTATTTTTTCCTTGAAATTTAAGTACTACTGCATTGAAATTTAAATTTTTCACCAAATAGATTTTCTTTTTCTAAAAATAAACCTAGTAGTTTAAAAACTTCATTCAATTTGCTACATATTTTGTTCTTACATATTTTTGAAATAATATAGATAACTTATTCAAATTTTTATGTCAAGTTGCCTAACTTTGATTTTTCTAAATTTTTTGCCACTTAAGGGCCTGTTTCTTCTATCATGAACCTACACATACCCATATATAAAACATATATATATGTATATATATACATACTTATATAAGGAAGTGTAAATATATATGTATATATACATATATTTATATATATACATGCATATATATTCAAAAACTTATTTGTCCCAGAGGGAAAACAATTTTCATATCAAATCATAGAAATACTGGACATTCTCAGAGGATAAATTTCTCTCATTTTTTTCCTATATAGAAGGATTTTCTAAAACCCTATAAAGTTTCTTTACAAAATAACATTGTTTATTTATCTATTTATTAATTTATTTATTTAAAAAAAAACAGTTGTAGAGAAATCAAAAGAAGAGAAAGGAACTTGGATTCCTATGTTTGTTGAAGAATTAATGAAGCTTTGCTTGATCCAAATAGCCTTTTCGAAGAGCTCTCATTCCTTCCTTTAGAACTTCTCTTCCCAATTTCCTTGATCAATCTTCTAATCTAAAATTTAATTTATAAGAACCTCTCTTCCATAACAATGAAAAACTAAATAAATTTCTCCAGAAAAAAGAACAAGAGAGAATACAATTCCCAAAAGTCAATATTTTTTTTTGTAACTTTTGTCAATTTTCCTCATGAATGAAAATCTCACAATTTTTCTATTAGATAAAAATATATCTTCTTCCTTTTCAAAAATTCAAAAAATAAAAATTAAAAGTTTTCTAATTTTATTCCCAGCTTTATAGCCAAAACTCAACATTCATTGGTCATTTTCATCTTTTGTTTCTTTTATTGATTTTTTTCTATTTAAGAGAACTCTTTTGTTCTAATTCTGATTTTGCAGCTTTACTTGCAATTCACACAATTTAAGTTATTTAATTATTTTATTTCATAATTATCCTCAACACGATCTTTTAATTAAATTATCAAAATACTAATTTTAAATAATTTAATTTACACATTTCCATTTATTTATCTTTAATAAATTATATGGATTTTAATATAAACTTTTATATGTTAATACAAACTATTCCAAACATTTATTAACATCATTCAATTATTTAAATTACATCATACTAAACACCAATGTAAAATAAATATCAAAAGTACACTCACACAAACTATTAGTTTAATAAAATGCAAAATGGCAAAGGTCAAAGACACACAATACCACTAAACATAGGACAGTTTGACAAACATGGGATGGGGTGACTTCCTTGTCATCTCTGTTTCAACATCATGCCCATTGGGTTAATTTGATGCTTGCCCTATCCTGCCAAAGCAGGTGAAATCGAGACTCCGTACCTATAATTCTTACATACAAACAAGGTTGTGTACAAAATGTATATATATATATAATAAAAAATATCATATCGTGAAAAGGAATTGTAGCATAGTAGGGCACTCATAAACAAGTGGTGCTACATTGTCCTCTCACCGAAGCTATACTAACAAATACAACATTAGATATAAAGTAACATTGCTAAACTAACTAATCACATCATAAAATAATTACTAAACCACTACATCACAATGTATTACTGAAATCAAATTAAGCATCACCAAACCAAATCTAATCATAATATCCATGTCCTCAAATGAAGTAGCGGTTTAAACTATCCAATCCACCAATCCAAAATATAACAGTAACTATCAAATTATCAAAATACTAATTTTAAATAATTTAATTTACACATTTCCATTTATTTATCTCTAATAAATTATATGGCTTTTAATATAAACTTTTATATGTTAATACAAACTATTCCAAAAATTTATTAACATCATTCAATTATTTAAATTACATCATACTAAACACCAATGTAAAATAAATATCAAAAGTACACTCACACAAACCAGTATAATAAAATGCAAAATGGAAAAGGTCAAAGACACACAATACCACTAAACATAGGACAGTTTGACAAACATGGGACAGAGTGACTTCCTTGTCATCTATGTTTCAACATCATGCCCGTTGGGTTAATTTGATGCTTGCCCTGTCCTGTCGAAGCAGGTGGAATTGAGACTTTGTACCTGGAATTCCTACATACAAACAAGGTTGTGTACAAAATGCATAAATATATATATATATATATAAAATAAAAAACATCATATTGTGAGAAGGAATTGCAGCATAGTAGGGCACTCATAAATGAGTGTTGCTACATTGTCCTCTCACTGAAGCTATACCAACAAATACAACATTAGATATAAAGTAACATTGCTAAACTAACTGATCACATCATAAAATAATTACTAAACCACTACATCACAATGTATTACTGAAATCAAATTAGACATCATGAAACAAGATGTAATCATAATCTTTATCATAATTTCCATGTCCTCAAATGAAGTAGCAGTTTAAACTATCCAATCGACCAATCCAAAATATAACTATAACTATCAAAGTTTCAAAGTATCAAGCAAAAAGCATAGAAAGATAACAAGTCCAAACAACAACATGAGAGGTATTACATTGATTACCATGCCAAGGAAAAATATTAAAACTTATTAAAAAAAGTTTGGAGAAAATATGATGCACTAGATAAAAGAATCTATTTCAAGATGGTTATAATTTTTTTCCATTTTAGATAAATATTTAGTATGAAAGTTGATGTCCAATGGAAACATCTATATTTTATTCAAGCACATTTTAATATTTATTTAAAAATGTATACTTATCAAAATTGGAAAAGAATATATCCATGCACTAAAGTTTCAAGTTATAAATACACACAAAAAAATTGAAAGATAAAATATTTCTATAAAAATTTCGACGCCTCATGCAACTTCATTTTTTAGCATTTTATCGACAACTAAATTATAGTGTTAGTTTATTAAAAAACTAGTTTAAAATTATTTTTTTTATTTTTTTTAGGACAAACATAAAAAAAAAAAAGATACATATGTTACTAGTTTACATAATTTAAAAATTCAAAACATAGATGCCACTTTTTAGTGATTTAAGTTTAAAAGTTGGATCAATGTTGGTTGTTTCCTTTATAAAGTGTGACATGGCTTTGTGCTTCTACCCCTACAATCAAACATCAATAAATGATAAAAGTTGTTAATTGTTACAAAATAGGGGTTTGCCTTGGTCAAACCCTGTTTTGGTAATCGAACCTTATGATTAAACAATGAAACATGAAAATGTGTAATACCCCACCGTGTTGGTTGTTCTAAACTTTTGTGTGAGTATTTGTGTGTGCTTCATTGATTGCTGTGTTATTTGATTTTGTGAAAAATATAATATGTTAGTAATCATGTTTAAATAATTAATTAAATTATAAGTGATTTGCAAAGTTATTTAAAATATGATTAGAAATTAAAATCATAATCAATTAAGTTAAATCAAATGATTTAGAACAAATGATCAAATTAATCTAATTCGTTAAAAGTAAAAGTGATATTATTAGATAAATTTATTTAAATTGTTGAAGTTAATAATCATTATGAATAAAATAGTCTTGAAAAGATAATTATTTTAATAAGAAATTTAAATGGATAAGGAAATAGGAAGCTGAAGTGTTTTAAAGCCAAAAATGAAACTTCACCTATAGAGCATTTGGAAGTCGAAGAGAGCTGGAGAATATGAAGAATAATTAAATAAAAGTTGTGGTAGTTTGCAAAAATATTAATGGTGTTTTGAAGAAAATTTTGTAAATAGTTGTTTTTAATTATTTTAATATGCATGTGTTTATTTAAATTGATTGTGGAAATGATAAATAAATAAATAAATAAAAAGCTCAATCTTTTGTGGATTCGAATGGATTGGAATTTTATTTTTCAAAAAGAAGTGACTTTTGGCATTCGCTAGAAAAAGAAATGGAAGAGACTTTGGTGTGAGATTTTATTTAGAGGATTTTGTATTGGAAGGGGGGTTGCACTCTCTTGGGAACAGATTTTGGAGAATTTGGCAGTCATCTTTCTGATATAGTATTGCATTCTTTTATTCTTCTGAGAATTCAAGTGAGGATTAAGATTTAAGTTTGAGGGAGGATCTTGGAGCTGCTGCTGGAAGGATTGGATCAGCAAGAAGGATAAAGCTTCAACAGTTATCTACAGGCGCAGGACGCCAGGTTCTCCTTCTTCTTTTAAATTATTTTCTTTATAGCATCAAATGAAATAAGAATTCCTTGCTGTGAATGAAATTTTCTCTTGAATTGAAATTTAATGCTTGTAGAAAATTCTCGAATCTTTAGAAATGCTTTGGACTGTTTTTCAATCAGGAAAGCTTTACTGGGGTGGGACTGTTATTGATTTAAAGTGAAATTTTGTTGGGATTCTAGAATTGAACAGTGTTACTGTAGTTTTGTGTTAAAAATAATAGTGAACCAGTAAAAGAATAAGCTCATGACTGTGAATTCGAGGTTGTGTAAATTTCCATTTGTAGATAAATTTTACAAATATATTCTGTGTTTAAATATTTATATTGAAACAGTAAATTGTACAATTGAAATTTATTTCTCTGTATTCATAAATATTATATATGTATGCAATATATATATGTATATATATATATATATATATATATATATATATATATAAATATATATATAAATGTAAAGATAGCATCAAAAGAAAAATTTAATTAAGATTCAAGTTTCTGTTGTATTATATTTGTTTTGAAATAAATAAATAAATAAATAAAAATAAATAAATAAATAATATTTGTTTTGAAATTATTTGTATATATATATTTATTAAACTTATTTATTCAGATTCCACTGATTATTTAATTTTGTCAAAATAAAACATTCTGTTTCTTTTTTAAAATAAAACAGAATCTGTTTAAAATGGAAATAATAATAAAATAGAAAGAAATCTGTTTTTTGTTATTGATTTATTAAATTACCAACTATAAGAAGATAAGTTAGTAGAAAAATCAATTTATGAATATATGGCAGCATTGATTTATTTAATTCTTGTTTTGAGTGAATATTTTGAAATAGAAAAGAATTCCTATTAATTTGTTAAATTGTGAAATTTGATAGGATAATATAGTAGAAGGGCAATTTGTGAATATATATATATATATATATATATATATATATCAACATTGATTGTCTAATTCTTATTTTTAAATGTGTATAGGGTGGAAATAGAATTGAATATAAAATTGAATAAGTTATTTTATTTATGAAGTTAAGTCTTGTAGATTTGTTGAATTCTTAGAAAAGATTTATTCTCTTTCTACTTTCCTTCCTTCAAAAGAATTAAAATATATAAAGATATAGTGGTTTTAAAAAGGTATTTATTGTGTGTAAATTTATTTAGATAGATTTAAGATTTTGAGGTGGTAAGTTCTAATATGTAGTTTGGGTATTTAGAGTATGGTTATTATTATTATCATTTTAAGTATAACAGATGGTCTTAAGTGGTTGGCACAATTACTTTAAATATTGGAATTGAGTGTTAAGTTAGTGAGATGAAGGGTAGTGGAGATAATGTTTAAATTTATGTTTTGTATATAAGTAGTTATGAAATGATAATGAATTAACTACCCAATTATTAAGTAGTTTACCATTTTGTTGATAAATGAAAGGGGAAATTTAAATGTATGGGCATGATTAGTGATTGGTTAGGGTATTCTTGAATTGGATAGTTATTGGTGAAATGGTATTGTAATCTTTTGAAAATTGACTTCCTTTATATTTATTTAATGGTTGATTTGTAAGTGCTCTTTATGAATAAGTCTTTTAGAATACTTGTGATGGTTATCATAAATTGTTTTAGTTAATTGAGTAATTTAGATGGGTAAGTTGTAAGGTTAATTAGTTCTGGTTGTTAATTGATTGGTTATTAAATATTGTTCTTGTTTGAATTTTTTTGGTTGTTATTTATTATGTGAGTGTTTTTGTGGAGTTGTGAGTGGTTGAGTGTTTAAGGTGTTCTTGAATTTGGTGCCTTGGATGCCTAATTTCATGCTTTTACCTCTATTGTTGAAGGATTGTTTTTGGGATGGTTACATGTTGGTGTGAATGCCTTTGGAGGTTAGTTTTGATTCAAGGAATCATTTGCCATTTACTTTGTGTTGCAATGTACTTGGGAACTTGTATTTTGTTGGTGAGTTGTGGAAGTTGATCTTCTTGAATTTTTGATTTATTTTGTATCTAAGTTAATTATGTAGCCTGAATGGAGTTGTTGATCTTATTTTAATGTATTCCCTCATTATATTTAAATTGAAAATAGTTATTGTGGCCTTGCAATTATTGTTGTCATTGCTATGTTGTCGATTTTATGAAGGGGATTTGCATACCACTATAAGGGGGTTCTGGTGAGGAGAAAATTGAGGTCTCCCGTGGAATACCCAGTTGGTGGCTTTTGGTTTCATTAAGTGATTTCGTTGAAGTAAAGGTTGATTTTCTTGTGCATTTTCCTATTTGAGGTAACACCATTGTTGATTTGTGCATGGGTCTTGATGAATCTTCCCTTTTTATGGCTTTTCTGATTTACTCTCATATTCGATGAAATTTTATCCTTGTGTTGGAATTATTGGAGAAATACTCATGTTTCTTCACTTTACCCTTGTTTGTGGGTTTTTCATTCTTTTGGCTTCCAAAGGCTTGAGATGATTGATAATTGATGTTCTCTCTCTTTATGTGCCCTTGATGTGGCAAGTGTTTTGGTTTCATGATTTTAAAAGGGTTGTACGAGAATTTTTAAGACTTTGATTATGTATTTATAGCGAGATGGGTAATGCCTCGCATGCTTCTTAGTTGTGATATAATATTCTTGTTATGTTGTACAACCCTTGGTTCCTTGGTTTCTTGGTTTTTATGTTGTTGGGTCTCTAGGGAGAGTGGCTCCTCGTGGGGGCCGGTACCCCATGTAAGGGGAAGAGCTTAGGAGAACCCACGAGTGAGTTGGTAATCAAGTGAAAACCTAATAATTAACTTAGGAGGGTTGGGTAGTAATATCATTACAAGATTTAAAAAATGGATGCCTCGTCATTAGTGCTTCCGCAAACTAATGGAAGGCTGAGAAGGTCGTGGTTGGCAAGGTCGTAACCTCGTCCTCATGAGAGGTTATCGGCTCCGCATGAGCTACCCTATGGTGCCGGCGCCTCAAGTAGGAGGAAGGGCCAAGAGATCCATAGATGGGGGCCGGCGCCTCAGTTTGGAGGAAGGGCCAGGAGAACCCATGTGGGCTATGCGATGACACTCTCCCCTAGTTGCCCATGTGTTTTACTTTATTGTGATCCTCTGGAAGTAGGTTATGGGAGTTGGTTTAGATTGTTGTTTTAAATTGATTTAAATTGATTTATGATTATTGTTTTAATCCATCTTTAGTATGTTTTGTGGTCTTGTATGATCTCATTTATATTTGATTTACAATCTTATATCTTATGATATTGTGATATGATGTTATTATATTGTTTAATTGTAATTTGAATTGTAAGTGGTTCTTGATCATTCTTTGGTTACTTGTTTATTGGTCATTGCTTTGATTTATGTGTTGGGAATTGTGACTTTAAGTTATTATATTGACTCTTGTAATCCTTGATTTTTATGATACTTTTGTATGTCATTGAGTCATGTGGTTCCATGTTTGGATGTCCTTGGTTGAGGACTCTTTCTTGTTAGCTCCTAGCACGGGGGGTGGGTCTTGCGACTCACATGGTTGGGTGGAAAGTGCTAAGCACCCCATTGGGTCCCCAGTCGAGGATCGAGAGGTGCGGATTTGTGCGGTTGCAGTGACTCCAGAGTTGTACTTGTTTTGGAGCCAGTTTTCATCTATTCATTGTATCATGATTCTTGTTGTATGGTTTCCATGCATATTGGAAACACTTTTGTATCATTGTACTGCTTGAATATTGTATTGTAATGTAACATTAAACCTTATGTGGCTATTGGCAGTTGTTATTCAATGTGTTGAGTTAATTATGAATATGTTGTATTTATATAGATGGTTTCTTATCAATGATTATCATGTTTGTGTTATATTTGTTAATGTTTATCCTGTTATGGATTATATCTTTGGATTATATTCTTTATTTTTGTTGTGTGGATCTCAGTATCGTAATGAATCCTCGTGTACCCCAAGGGATGTATGTGTTAATGAATCTGCTTAATTGAAAATTCATGTTATGACTTAATGTGTTTTTCATGTATGTTATGTTTACCTTTAAAAAAAAAATTGTGCCATAATTTTTATGTAATTGTCCTTTGGGGTTCACACGGCGGGGCGTTACAACATGGTATTAGAGCCTAGGTTCATACGCTGGGCACTATGTGTGCTCACTATGTAACCTTGCGCTTAGACCCGTGAGTCTTGAGTTTCACTTTTCTTTTGTCATTGTTGTGAACTTGAATTTCTTCTGTTAGATGGTGTCGGGTTGATGGTGCAGGAAATTGATGGGAAAGGATAGGACCTACGGTGTAGTGCGCAATGCACCGATATCCTTCCTGTTGGGGATGCTCTATGGACCCTTGATTTTTAGTGTGATGTGTTTCTTGGTGATGTGTTTTATGTGTGTGATTATGTCAAGTGTGTGTGGATTTGCAATTTTGTTGTCCTTGAGTGATGAATTATGTTTTCTTGAATCTATGAAGGTGTAAAATTTTACCCTTTAATGAAATTAATGTGAATTTTGGTGTTGAATAATGGTTAAAGTGGAGTTCTTTGTGTGAAAATTATGAGTTTTAACGAAGATGTGAGGTTTTGGGGATAATTGTTCTATGATTTTTAGTAGAATATAGTATCTTGAGGTTAAAATGCAATTTGAATTATTGGTACTAATGTGCAATGTTCTATGGTAGCTTTTGATTTACAGGAAGTTGACTTTAGAAAGCATAGTGACGAAGGTAATGTAATTGTAATATGCAGGTATAGATACTTATAATGTCAAGTAGTAATTAATTTTGATACAGTATAGGAATTACGTTTATGGTTAGTATCCTTATATGAATATTTCCTAATTAATTAGAAGAAAATTGTTTACGAGTTACTAGAATTGTTTTGATTACTATGTGTGTGGTTTGGTGAGAGGGAGAGTGTAGTATCACTCGCTTGTGAGTGCCCTACTATGCTGGGAGTTCCTCTCACAAAGTAATTGTGATATATATATGTATTGTGCACAACATTTGTTTGCATGCAGGATTGCAGGAACTAAGTCTCGATTCCACCTGCATTGTCAGGACAAGGCGAGCATCATAAACACAAAATCTGATTGATGTGGATAATAGGAACTGACAGGAAAGTTTCCCCAACCTAGTTCGTCATCTGTCCTTGTGTTTGTCAAATTGGTCTGGTTGCAACACGGTCACCACTTTTGTTTTGGTATCATTTCCTTATTATTGGTTTGTTAAAATTTTCATTGATGTCTTGATGAAGTTTAATCGATCATTTAATGGTGATCTTTGATATTGTTGTGTTACCATTTTTTGATTGAGCTCGACTTTCAGGAGTAAGTCGATTTTTAAGGGGGGGAGGATGTAATACCCCACCGTGTTGGTTGTTCTGAACTTTTGTGTGAGTATTTGTGTGTGCTTTATTGATTGCTGTGTTATTTGATTTTGTGGAAAATATAATATGTTAGTAGTCATGTTTAAATAATTAATTAAATTATAAGTGATTTGCAAAGTTATTTAAAATATGATTAGAAATTAAAATCATAATCAATTAAGTTAAATCAAATGATTTAGAACAAATGATCAAATTAATCTAATTTGTTAAAAGTAAAAGTTATATTATTAGATAAATTGATTTAAATTGTTGAAGTTAATAATCAGTATGAATAAAATAGTCTTGAAAAGATAATTATTTTAATACGAAATTTAAATGGATAAGGAAATAGGAAGCTGAAGTGTTTTAAAGCCAAAAATGAAACTTCACCTATAGAGCATTTGGAAGTCGAAGAGAGCTGGAGAATATGAAGAATAATTAAATAAAAGTTGTGGTAGTTTGCAAAAATATTAATGGTGTTTTGAAGAAAAATTTGTAAATAGTTGTTTTTAATTATTTTAATATACATGTGTTTATTTAAATTAATTGTGGAAAGGATAAATAAATAAATAAATAAAAAGCTCAATCTTTTGTGGATTCGAATGGATTGGAATTTTATTTTTCAAAAAGAAGTGACTTTTGGCATTCGCTTAAAAAAAAAGAAATGGAAGAGACTTTGGTGTGAGATTTTATTTAGAGGATTTTGTATTGGAAGGGGGGTTGCACTCTCTTGGGAACAGCTTTTAGAGAATTTGGCAGTCATCTTTCTGATATAGTATTGCGTTCTTTTATTCTTTTGGGAATTCAAGTGATGATTAAGATTTAAGTTTGAGGGAGGATCTTGGAGCTGCTGCTGGAAGGATTGGATCAGCAAGAAGGATAACGCTTCAACAGTTATCTACAGGCGCAGGACGTCGGGTTCTCCTTCTTCTTTTAAATTATCTCCCACAAAGATGCCACAAATAAATCCATGCTACCTTTGCAAGTTACTCACCATAGAATGAGCAATCAATTCACCACCAAACTTTCCACATGAGCCTTGAAATTTAATGCTTGTAGAAAGGGCCAGGAGATTCATAGATGGGGGCCGGCGCCTCAGTTTGGAGGAGGGGCCAGGAGAACCCATGTGGGCTATGCGATGACACTCTCCCCTAGTTGCCCATGTGTTTTACTTTATTGTGTTCCTCTGGAAGTAGGTTATGGGAGTTGGTTTACATTGTTGTTTTAAATTGATTTAAATTGATTTATGATTATTGTTTTAATCCATCTTTAGTATGTTTTGCAGTCTTGTATGATCTCATTTATATTTGATTTACAATCTTATATCTTATGATACTGTGATATGATGTTATTATATTGTTTAATTGTAATTTGAATTGTAAGTGGTTCTTGATCATTCTTTGGTTACTTGTTTGTTGGTCATTGCTTTGATTTATGTGTTGGGAATTGTGACTTTAAGTTATTATATTGACTCTTGTAATCCTTGAGTTTTATGATACTTTTGTATGTCATTGAGTCATGTGGTTCCATGTTTGGATGTCCTTGGTTGAGGACTCTTTCTTGTTAGCTCCTAGCACGGGGGGTGGGTCTTCGGACTCACATGGTCGGGTGGAACGTGCTAAGCACCCCATTGGGTCCCCAGTCGAGGATCGAGAGGTGCGGATTGGTGCGGTTGCAGCGACTCCACAGTTGTACTTGGTTTCGAGCCAATTTTCATCTATTCATTGTATCATGATTCTTGTTGTATGGTTTCCATGCATATTGGAAACACTTTTGTATCATTGTACTGCTTGAATATTGTATTGTAATGTAACATTAAACCTTATGTGGCTATTGGCAGTTGTTATTCAATGTGTTGAGTTAATTATGCATATGTTGTATTTATGTAGATGGTTTCTTATCAATGATTATCATGTTTGTGTTACATTTGTTAATGTTTATCTTGTTATGGATTATATCTTTGGATTTTATTCTTTATTGTTGTTGTGTGGATCTTAGTATCATAATGACTCCTCGTGTACCCCAAGGGATGTATGTGTTAATGAATCTGCTTAATTGAAAATTCATGTTATGACTTAATGTGATTTTCATGTATGTTATGTTTACCTTTTAAAAAAAAATTGTGCCTCAATTTTTATGTAATTGTCCTTTGGGGTTCGCACGGCGGGGCGTTACAACATGGTATCAGAGCCTAGGTTCATACGCTGGGCACTATGTGTGCTCACTATGTAACCTTGCGCTTAGACCCGTGAGTCTTGAGTTTCACTTTTCTTTTGTCATTGTTGTGAACTTGAATTTCTTCTGTTAGACGGCATCGGGTCGATGGTGTAGGAAATTGATGGGAAAGGGTAGGACCCGCGGTGTAGTGCGCAATGCACCGATATCCTTCCTGTTGGGGATGCTCTATGGACCCTTGAGTTTTAGTGTGATGTGTTTCTTGGTGATGTGTTTTATGTGTGTGATTATGTCAAGTGTGTGTGGATTTGCGATTTTGTTGTCCTTGAGTGATGAATTATGTTTTCTTGAATCTGTGAAGGTGTAAAATTTTACCCTTTTTATTGAAATTAATGTGAATTTTGGTGTTGAATAATGGTTAAAGTGGAGTTCTTTGTGTGAAAATTATGAGTTTTAACGAAGATGTGAGGTTTTGGGGATAATTGTTCTATGATTTTTAGTAGAATATAGTATCTTGAGGTTAAAATGCAATTTGAATTATTCGTACTAATGTGCAATGTTCTATGGTAGCTTTTGATTTACAGGAAGTTGACTTCAGAAAGCATAGTGACAAAGGTAATGTAATTGTAATATGCAGGTATAGATACTTATAATGTCAAGTAGTAATTAATTTTGATACAATATAGGAATTACGTTTATGGTTAGTATCCTTATATGAATATTTCCTAATTAATTAGAAGAAAATTGTTTATGAGTTACTAGAATTGTTTTGATTACTATGTGTGTGGTTTGGTGGGAGGGACAATGTAGTATCACTCGCTTGTGAGTGCCCTACTATGCTGGGAGTTCCTCTCACGAAGTAATTGTGATATATATATGTATTGTGCACAACATTTGTTTGCATGCAGGATTGCAGGAACTAAGTCTCGATTCCACCTGCATTGTCAGGATAGGGCGAGCATCATAAACACCCAATGGGATTGATGTGGATAATAGGAACTGACAGGAAAGTTTCCCCAACCTAGTTCGTCATATGTCCTTGTGTTTGTCAAATTGGTCTGGTTGCAACCCGGTCACCACTTTTGTTTTGGTATCATTTCCTTATTATTGGTTTGTTAAAATTTTCATTGCTGTTTTGATGAAGTTTAATCGATGATTTAATGGTGATCTTTGATATTGTTCTGTTACCATTTTTTGATTGAGCTCGACTTCCAGGAGTAAGTCAATTTTTAAGGGGGGGAGGATGTAATACCCCACCGTGTTGGTTGTTCTGAACTTTTGTGTGAGTATTTGTGTGTGCTTCATTGATTGCTGTGTTATTTGATTTTGTGGAAAATATAATATGTTAGTAATCATGTTTAAATAATTAATTAAATTATAAGTGATTTGCAAAGTTATTTAAAATATGATTAGAAATTAAAATCATAATCAATTAAGTTAAATCAAATGATTTAGAACAAATGATCAAATTAATCTAATTCGTTAAAAGTAAAAGTGATATTATTAGATAAATTTATTTAAATTGTTGAAGTTAATAATCATTATGAATAAAATAGTCTTGAAAAGATAATTATTTTAATAAGAAATTTAAATGGATAAGGAAATAGGAAGTTGAAGTGTTTTAAAGCCAAAAATAAACTTCACCTATAGAGCATTTGGAAGTCAAAGAGAGCTTGAGAATATGAAGAATAATTAAATAAAAGTTGTGGTAGTTTGCAAAAATATTAATGGTGTTTTGAAGAAAATTTTGTAAATAGTTGTTTTTAATTATTTTAATATACATGTGTTTATTTAAATTGATTGTGGAAAGGATAAATAAATAAATAAATAAAAAGGTCAATCTTTTGTGGATTCGAATGGATTGGAATTTTATTTTTCAAAAAGAAGTGACTTTTGGCATTCGCTTAAAAAAAAAGAAATGGAAGAGACTTTGGTGTGAGATTTTATTTAGAGGATTTTGTATTGGAAGGGGGGTTGCACTCTCTTGGGAACAGATTTTAGAGAATTTGGCAGTCATCTTTCTGATATAGTATTGCGTTCTTTTATTCTTCTGGGAATTCAAGTGAGGATTAAGATTTAAGTTTGAGGGAGGATCTTGGAGCTGCTGCTGGAAGGATTGGATCAGCAAGAAGGATAAAGCTTCAACAGTCATCTACAGGCACAGGACGCCAGGTTCTCCTTCTTCTTTTAAATTATCTCCCACAAAGATGCCACAAATAAATCCATGCTACCTTTGCAAGTTACTCAACATAGAATGAGCAATCAATTCACCACCAAACTTTCCACATGAGCCTTGAAATTTAATGCTTATAGAAAGGGCCAGGAGATCCATAGATGGGGGCCAACACCTTAGTTTGGAGGAAGGGCTAGGAGAACCCATATGGGCTATGCGATGACACTCTCCCCTAGTTGCCCATGTGTTTTACTTTATTGTGTTCCTCTGGAAGTAGGTTATGGGAGTTGGTTTAGATTGTTGTTTTAAATTGATTTAAATTGATTTATGATTATTGTTTTAATCCATCTTTAGTATGTTTTGCGGTCTTGTATGATCTCATTTATATTTGATTTACAATCTTATATCTTATGATAATGTGATATGATGTTATTATATTGTTTAATTGTAATTTGAATTGTAAGTGGTTCTTGATCATTCTTTGGTTACTTTTTTATTGGTCATTGCTTTGATTTATGTGTTGGGAATTGTGAATTTAAGTTATTATATTGACTCTTGTAAGCCTTGAGTTTTATGATACTTTTGTATGTCATTGAGTCATGTGGTTCTGTGTTTGGATGTCCTTGGTTGAGGACTCTTTCTTGTTAGCTCCTAGCACGGGGGGTGGGTCTTCGGACTCACATGGTCGGGTGGAACGTGCTAAGCACCCCATTGGGTCCCTAGTTGAAGATCGAGAGGTGTGGATTGGTGCGGTTGCAGCGACTCTAGAGTTGTACTTGTTTTGGAGCCAGTTTTCATCTATTTGTTGTATCATGATTCTTGTTGTATGGTTTCCATGCATATTGGAAACACTTTTGTATCATTGTACTGCTTGAATATTGTATTGTAATGTAACATTAAACCTTATGTGGCTATTGGCAGTTGTTATTCAATGTGTTGAGTTAATTATGCATATATTGTATTTAGATAGATGGTTTCTTATCAATGATTATCATGTTTGTGTTACATTTGTTAATGTTTATCTTGTTATGGATTATATCTTTGGATTTTATTCTTTATTTTTGTTGTTTGGATCTCAGTATCGTAATGACTCCTTGTGTACCCCAAGGGATGTATGTGTTAATGAATCTGCTTAATTGAAAATTCATGTTACAACTTAATGTGTTTTTCATGTATGTAATGTTTACCTTTAAAAAAAAAAATTGTGCCATAATTTTTATGTAATTGTCCTTTGGGGTTCGCACGGTGGGGCGTTACAAAATGAAATATGTGAAGCATAGATTTTTTTGCAGCCACAAGACTCTCTAACTCTTCTATAGTTTTTCACCTTAAAGGAGAGAGTATGGCAAAAAATGCTAGCTAGGTTCATTCAGATTATGCAATGTGTGATGTTTTTATGCCTAAATGAAATAATACAAATGCAGTTAAGTGATCTAAATGACTGATTTTGTATACAAAACTTAATATTTATGCTATGTTGGAAAACATAATGTGATATGCAGACAATGAGTAAAGAATGAATAAATGGATAACAGAAAGAAATGAGCTAAATAAGTGTGCACCTGGAGGATTGACAAAGATTCTAGAATGTTTTTGGATGTTTTCTAGAATCGTAGAAACTCACCAGTGGGAATCATTTGCCTAGGGTGGTGAATTAGTCTTGCTTCTAATGAAAACTATCAAGAACTAGTTTTTTAGTGTTAGGATTTAGAATGTGACAAAAAATAGATTTCAATGCTTAAGGTGGGACTCATTCACCACTGGTGGTGAATCAATCCTCTCCCAAAATTTTGAGAAACTAGGAGACAACTTTGCAACACTAGATCCAAGGATATCTGCTTGTAGGATTGCCAAAGTCAATTCTATAGGAAACAAATAGAATACCTTCTCCAAGCTTGAAATATGGTTGATTTGACTTGAAGAACCTAGTTGACTTGTTGACCACTTTGCAACACCTAAATGCTTTTAAAATCTGCATACAAAGGTCTGTAAACACACATGAAAGAGGGGAGAAATGGTTGAGGGTTAGCAAATAGGGGTTTTCCTTGGTCAAACCCCACTGTAGTAATAAAACCCTTAATGAAATAGTGAAATGAAATAGAATGATAAAAAAATAGCATGCAAATGCTATAAAATTACCAAACCCTTATTGAATAAAATCTAAATTTGTGTCAAGGGATGCTCCAAAGTGTTCAGTTTATGCTTGATTTGATGTTGTAAAGTGCTTGAATAATTGAGTGAATAAGTGAATAAGTGAACTTGATGAATGGTGGTTGAAATGGATGTAAAAACACTTATTTATACACACTTTTTGCTTAGTAACCTATTGATACCTCACCACAAGACAACATCAAGTTATTTTGAATAAAAACCAGAAAGGAAATTTAAAATATTTTGAATTTGGAGCCAAGGGGGACACATTTGCTACCCACATCGAATGGGTCTCACCTAGGATCTAAAAATTTGTGTATTGGCAATTAAGTCACATTTAATATTATTTATAATTTTTACATTTAAAAAAGCACTTAACTAAGGCTTATAAGGGCAGAAAGGGGTGAAATAAAGAATGAAAAAGGTGTAAATAGTGAAGTTATTCCTATAAAAGGGTAATCCCACCAAGCTGGTTTACAATTTCTATGAGATTTTGATTTTTACTGAAATCAGATATTTTTAGAAAAAATAATGATTTAAGCCTTAAAAAGTTACATTTAAAGCATTCCAAATGATGAGGGTTTGATAAAACTACCTTATATCAAACCCCCTTGGATAGAACCCTGCTAGTTTTAAACCTTACCTATAATGGAGTCTCCATTACACCTATCAAAATACTGATAAAAAACCACTTTTGATTTACCTTTTGAGGGATCAAATGAATTCATTTAAAATTTATTTTTTGTATGTAGTCCTTATTATAAGATTCCCAAAAAGTATAATTTTAAATAAATTTAATTTTATTATTATATTTATTTATTTTTCTTTTGAATGTAGGTTTTTCAATAAAAATCAAGCTTTATATTCTACACGTGGAAAAATAGAAGATTATCGAAAAAAATTGAAAAATATGATTGCATCAAATATTGAAGTCCTTGATCCAACCAAAAAAATTGAATTTCGATACATACAAAAAAATTACATGTTATATGGCCACACTATGTTTGAATTGTAATTGGTTTGACTTTCAAAGTTTAATAAAGAAAAAATATTCAATAAAAACTTATCTAACCAAGTGTAAGCACTAGATATTAGAGTTGTAAATATAAATTTAAAAGAATTAGAATTTTATCCTTCATGGAAAAAATAATATTTTCTGAAGAAAAAAAACAATGAGTGAGATATAAAAAGAAGTGCAATCCTATTCCAAAAATTTTGAAAAAAATATATTTAGAATCTATAGACAAAATGTCACGAAACTCTAGTTTGCATCATCTTCAAATTCCTCACAGTTTAGTCAGTATAGGTGCTTGAAAATGAAGATTTAGTTTAAAAACTTATTTCAATGTCTAGTTTGGCCAAAAATTGTAAACCAATATTGTGTGATCACCCAAAATCATAAAATATTGTTTCAAGACTATATAAGACTTCAAAATAGGACTTGTAATGAATATAGTCTAGAAGAGTGTAGAAATGTTTTACAACACTTCACAACACCTACACAAGACATTATTATTTGAATTTTAGTACCCAAATATGCATGTTCAAGCCATATTACATCAATAAATCAAAGTAAAATAGACCAAACAACATGAAGCAAGTCATAAAAGACCATGAAAATGACAAGGGTCCATTTTTCTATAGTGCATTTAGCCCCCACTTTAGTGAGAGGGTGAACTTAATTCAAACTCACAAAAAAGTAGCCACAAACATCAAGAGGTAGGTTCCAATGTACTTACATTAGAAAGATGGAATGGCAATGATCAAGAGGGATGATCAAGCCCCCAAGATGAAGATCCCATGGAAAACTAAGCATAAGGGAAAAGGAACACATAAGTGTTGAAAAGAGAGAGTCCAATGAAGCTTCGATTGTCTATCTAACTAGTTGTGGATTAGATCTTGGCTAATAGTTTGAAAAAGAGAATGCATGCTCACTCTGGGGTGACAAAAATCATGGTGGTCCATTAGGTGAGAAGGCCCAAAAGGTGAGATATATACTCTAGTTGGTCTCCACTCACAAACACAAAGGTGGCTATGGGGAAAGTCGTGATGTTGAGTGGGCTTCTTGCTCAACCATATCAAAGTTATATCTCCTGATAACTTTAACAAGGCACCACAAAGGAAAATTTTAGGTCGTGCTTCATGAGACAAGCAAAGCTTTGTATGCTTAAAACTCATAAAGAAGGAGGAAAGTACCATAGGCATGCAAGTTGCATTATGCAAGGTGGAAAAATGAAAAATTTGAAAGGATGTTAAAAGGAGTCTTGTTAAGTTCATGCAAGGTCTACTACTTAGGGAACATTGTTTCTAATGTCTCCAAGAGAGGACCAATTAGAGAAAAACATATTCACAACTTAGGGGATGCACTATGTCACACCAGGCCACCAAGAGAAATGCAATATGTTAAGATAGATCACACTTATGAAGGACATCATACCCCATGCCATCCATAAAGTAACAAACGCTTCACATGAATTACAAGGCTACATTAGGAACCAAGAATTCAAATAAATTAATGGTAATGTATGCCTCCAACTTTAAAGAAATTGCTACACATCGTTCAATGAAAAATTACTTTAAATTAGCAAAGGAAAAATGCAAAATGAAAACAAGACATTAGAGCCAACTTGGAAAGACCCTATGCCAAGTCATATGTTTCTAAGTAAGGCTACAACATGTACATTAAGAGGAAGAAAAAATAAAAGGAGGTTGCCCGCCATAAAAGAGCACACCAAACACATAAGGTATCTATGGATTTGGGGTTAATATGTTCATTGCTGCAATATTTTTATGAAAGAGCTCAGAACTGTCATCATTCCCTAAACCACAAAAAACTCAAAGAATGACACAAAGAGAGCAGAAACAAAAGGAAAAAGAAAGTCCATTTTGGGTCAACATGGAAGAGACATTGCAGTTTCAATGCCTTGCATCGTCCCCAAAAGGAAAAAAAACAAGAAAAAATAAAATGAAAAAGAAAAAAGAAAAGAAAAATATTGTGGGTCATCATGAAGGAGAAATTTTGGTCTCAATGCCTTGTGTCATCCCCAAAAGGAAAAAAAAATAAAAGGAAAAGAAAGGACCTATTGGGTCAACATGGAAGAGACATAATGTGTCTCAATTCTTTGCATCATCCCCAAAATGAGAATACAAAACAAAAGAAAAAAAGATAATATCTGATATATAGAAGAATAGAGGTACAAATAGAAGAAGTGTACAATGAGAGAGAAAACATCAAATGCATGGTATAGGTGAACACAATACACACATACAAGAAAAATGAAATAAGAAGTGAAAGGAAAATAAATGCAAGAGGGCTAGTAAGGTGAATGCAAATCAAACATCTAACAAGTCATCTGCCTCTTAATCATGTTTAGTATATTATGAGGCAAGTTGATTGTCCAAAGGAAGAATTGCAAGTGATGAACTAGGAGATGTACCAACTTCCTCACTTGGTTGAGAAGATTTATCATTTAAGCTCATGGTATATGAAAATAAAGAGTTTAAATTGTTATGCACTTCTTCATCTATTTTTGTGATCTCCTCCTCATCATCATCATCAAGATTGATTATGATAAGAGGACGAAGAGTTATTTCCAAGGAAGGATGTATTAAAAGTTGTGTCTATTGGATTTGTTCATTTTGTTGTGAAGGTTGGACTAGACTATCTTGTGGTGGGTCAGGAGAAGGAGGGTGATCATCTATTTCTCTTTTTAGAGGTTTTTCTTTATTTTCTTCCATTCGTGAATGAAGAGCAAGGAGATGATGACGACACCTATGCTCACTAGCACTGTGGTTTCATTTAATTTTTTTTTTGAAGTTGTTCAGGTGTAAGATTAGATTGATTCATCAAAGGTTCCTTCTCTTCTAAAGTGGGAAGAATGAAAGAAACTAAAGAGGATGGGTCAATCACTTACTCATTAGCTTTATACACATTTTTAATGTGGGGAGGTATGATAGGATTGGTTTCACTTTCTCTTGGTCATTTAAGTGATGGTGGGGAAGTATATAAGGGTGGTTGTGCATAAGGCTGTATGGTTTGTTCAATGTCAAACTTAGGTTGAAGCATGGTTTTATCTAGGATAGGAGTGGAAGTTGATGGGGACATGTTATGAAGAGATAACTCAACTATGCATTTGGCTTTGAACTTTTGATATCTTATAGAAAATAAATCTTTGCATGGGGTGATGGGCTCCATAGGTGTGGGCCAGAAGGCTTCTAAGGAAAAAATAACTTTAGAAAATAAATGATTAAAGCAACTATGGTGTATGGTAAATATTTCATTTCCATGTGGAAACTTCAAAAATTTGTGAACCACTAATGGGACCACTTTCATTGAGTGAAGCCAAGGGTGGCCTAGCCACAAATGAAATTGATCCAATTGTGGAATAATTGAAAATTTTATCTCCAAAGTTTTGGGTCCAATTTGTAATGGGAGCACAATTGATCTGATCATAGGGAACACAAAACCAATACATGTTTTAATCCATGCAATTGGTTTATTAAAGTCATCTTAATTTAGATCGTGTAATAGTAGAAATTCTTCCATGATCACATTTTCACCATAGGAAAGATCTATTAATATCCCATTGGTTGGCTTATCATAGATTCTATCGGCTATGTGAAGAAGACCATCAAGAAGTTTTTGAAGTATATCTTTAGAAGAAAAAGTGATATCAAGAGTTTATTGGTTGGGCCCTTACAAGGAATAACATCTTTCGCACTGAAAAGTTCATTCATAGGATTAATTTGGGTAACATTTAGAGTTATATCATGTTGTTCACTATACGTATCAATGTTCATTTCATAATTTTTTGAAGGTTCATTGGGCTTGACAAATAAAATATTATGTTTAGGCATGGGATTGGTAAAGATTTGTAAATTTTGGTTAGGGGGTACAATAGACTTATTGCCTTGATCATTAACACCCGCAATTTATTAATGACCTAAATCAATGAGATCTTGAACTAAATGTTTTAGACACTTACATTGTTCAGTGCCATGGCCATTTTGGTGATGAAAATGGAAATAATCATTAGGTTTAAATGTGGGTGGTAAGGTTTTGGTGGTATCAAGCAGTTTTACAGTAGGAAACATGATCATTTGTTTCTAGAGCAATTGGTTCATTGTATTATCATGTGTATTAGGTAAGGTAGTAAATTTTCTCTTCGGGTCCCCATAGGTATAAGGCACCGTTGATTTAATGGCTACCACTTGAATTGGAATAGGTGGGTTTGGTTATGCTTGAGGAGGAAAATTGAACTATAAGAAACCTCTATTTGGTTTCCAAAAGTTTTGTTTGTCATTTTGATTATTGTGCTCAAGTTTCTTAGCTTGATTAGAAGTGGACTTTGAATAATGACTTGAAACCGAGTTATGATATTCACACAGGGCTGTGCATAAGTGCATGAATGAAGGGAATTTCATCATAATTAAATTATCCTAAAGGTTGGTTTGTAAGTTTTCGATAAACATATTTTGTAGATGTTCATCAGGAATCTTGACATCAATTTGAGCATATAATAATTGGTATCGTGAAATGAAAGTAGTGATTTTCTCATCAACATGTTGTCTATAGTGCATTAGGTCAGCCATTGTCCTTTTAGAGGTCATACAAACTTGGAAGTGACTTACTAAGGCATCCAAAAGTTCATTAAATGATTGGATAGAATGATTGGGAAAGTTGGAAAATCATTCCAATGCAGTATCTTTCAGGGTCCTAGAAAAACATTTAGCTAAGAGTTTATCATCAAGGAAAAAATCAATGCATAAATTTTTATAATCATTGACATGGTTGATAGGGTCTCCTTTACCTCTGTATTTATCAAACCTAGGCATTTGTATCCCTTGTGGCATTCGTTTATGTAAGATTTCTAGGGATAAGGGGTTGCAATGAACATGATATGTGGGTGGAGTTTATTGACCTTGGTTAGTGGCGGAAATTTGTTGTTTCATGGAGAAAATGGTATTAAGGGGTTGTGTAATGATGGGATCGGGGTAGGTGGTTTGAGATGGAAATGAAAATGGTGATGGAGTGTATGTAATATGAGGAGAAGTGAAAGGAACACTAAGAGGGGTGAAGCTAGTTGAACGTACTTACAATGCCATAAGATAACTAGGAATGCTAGTTGGAATTGCAAAAGAAGGAGCACATGACTAACTTGTTGCATAAATGTTGTAACATGAGGAGTGGTATAACTTGGTATAAATGTTATGTTTGAAGGGGGTGGAGCATGAGATCCTCCTTGGCTTACAAAATTGTTTGTGGATAGGGAAGTGGAGGAGGCATTTTTTTTTAGATATTGGCAATTTTCTTCATAACTTGAAAGCCATCATCATTTTCAATCAAATGATGAAGGCTTTCTATTGTGGCTATGACAGTGGTAGAAATGTTTTCAAGGGACAAGTCTTTTTGTAAGTGAGTAAAATCCTCATGAATATTAATGATCTTTTCCTATGGGATGGAGATATTTTGTGTGTTAACATTCACTGGATAGAAAGGTGAAGTCATATAGGTGGTATTGTCCATGCCTAATGCACCATTGTCCATACTAGGAGTATGGACAAGACTCCCTAACTCTTCGAGGGGTTTTCACCTAAAAGGAGAGAGTAGGGAAAAAAATTCTAGATAGGTTCATTCCAATTATGCAATGTGTGATATTGTTATCACTAAATGAAATTATCTAAATGCAATAAAGTGATCTAAATGACTGATTTTTTATGCAAAACTTAAGATTTATGTTATTTTGTAAAACATAATGTGATATGCAAAAAATGAGTATAGAATAAATAAATATAGAAAGAAAGGAAATGAGGTGAATCAGTTTGCACCTAGAGGCTTGATGAACATTCTGGAATGTTTTGGATGTTGTACGGAATCACAAAAATTCACTAGTGTGACTCATTCGTCTAGGGTGGCAAATTAGTCCTACTTCTCATGAAAACTTATGGCAACCAATTTCTGAGTGTCAAGATCTAGAATATAACAAAACTTAGATTTTCAGCCTTAAGGTGGGACTCATTAACCACTAGTGGTGAATCAGTCCTCTCCCAAAATTTTGAGAAATTAGGAGACAACTCTACAACACTAGATTTGAGGATATCTGCTTATCAGGTTGTTGAAGTCAATTATGTAAGAAACATATAGAATACCTTCCCCAAGCTTGAAATATGGTTGATTTGACATGAAGCACCTAGTTGACTTGTTGACCATTCTTCAACACCTAAATGCTTGTAAAATCTACATACAAAGGTATCCAAACACACATGCAAGAGGGGGAAATAGTTGACAGTTAGAAAATAGGGGTTTGCATTGGTCAAAATCCACTTTGGTAATCAAACCCTTAATGAAATAGTGAAATGCAACATAATTATAAACAAATAACATGCAAATACTATCAACTTACCAAATCCTTATTGAAGAAAATCTGAAGTTGTGTCAATGAATTATCCAAAGTGCTTGATTTATGCTTGTGATCTTGTAATGTTCTTGAATGCTTAAGTGAATGACTGAATAAGTGAACTTAATGAATGGGGGTTGAAATGGATGTAAAAACACTTATTTATACACAGTCGAAAGGAAATTTAAAATATTTTTAATTTGGAGGCAAGGGGGACTCATTCGCCACCCATGGTGAACGGTTCTCACCTAGGACTTGAAAATGGGTGTTGGGAATTAAGTCACATATAATATTATTTGTCGGGTTTACATTCAAAAATATATTTAATTAAGGATTATAAGGGAATAAAGGGTGATGAGCCCAAAATATGCTCATAATCTAGATATCTTGGTGTACTTTTATTACCCTCACTTTTATTGTTCATGGTTGTTTAACTTTTTTGAAACCTTTTATTGGGAGATATTCTGTAGCAATACACTTTCATGTTCCTGTAGCCTATCATGTTGACATGTCTATATTTATTACCCTATTTGACTCCCTAAATGATTGGTATAATGCACATAGTTTTTGAATGATGAAATAGATTTAAATATGTGATTAATGAATAGATATTGTGTATGTGCCATGCGCCTTTTCTTTTGCATCACCTTGAGTTTTGTAGGTTGTTGAAGAAAGTATGATCGAGTCAAGCGCAGCCCATCTCAGCCTTGCAATAAAGTCCATTTTCTGCATGACTTCAAGGAAGCTCTTGTGAAGACTATTTGACTGAAACTGTTGGGAAGGATTTTAAATGTCAGTCAATCTAGAGAGTGGAGTGCTAGATTCTCTCTAGGTTAGGTTGAATGGATAAACTCATTTATGAAGTATGTTCCTCAATTTTAGGATACATTTTTACATCCACGTCTTCTCTGATAGGGTTAGTTAGTTAGTTGTTTTCCTGATTTTAAATAAGTACTCATCTTGCGTGAGTGAGCAAGCATAGAAGCATAGGGAGATAGAAGGATATCATGTAAGAGTTAGTGTGATAATAAAAAGTAGAATCTGTATGACAAGAGACAGAGTTTGTTGTTAGTCTTCAAATGGACAAAACAATGTATACCATTGTAAGTTTATGAATAAAGTTTGATGAAGTTTTGAGTTTAGTACTTGCATAATTAGTTGATGCTTGCTAAGGGGGCCGATTTAGTAAGTATATGTAGTTAGTTAGTTATCTGTTCCTTTTCTATTGATCATCAGTTAGACTTTTTCTTTGAAGTTTCTATGTAAAATTAGTCTTATATTGTTCCTGCAGCATCGGGAATCCATCTTTGTGTCTGTTCCTACAACATAAGGCCAGTTCATAGTTTGTTTCCTAGTCATAGTTATGATTTCTGCTTTGGTTAAATTATGGTTGAGTTAAAAGAACTTTGCATTACCTTCCTATAGCATAGGTAGAATATCTTTCCAAGTATTTGTTTCTATTAAGTTGTGACTGAAACTAGTTCTTAGTGCATATATTGTGCTACTCCATTCAAATTATACGTTCCCTAGTTTGATAAGAAAATGAATGACCATAAAGAGATATTAGTCACCTACTAAAATGTCCAATTCCTAGGATAACTTTTGCTGTGATTTTTATATCCTTTTGTGGGCGCGACCATTTTTGGCACTGTTGCCAGGGATGGTGTCAAGCTAAGAACCTATTACAATAAATTTTTAGCATTAGTTTAGTTTGTTAATCAAGAATTTTCAAAATCCTTCAAATCACCATTCATTCTATTGCATGCATAGAAGAAGAGACACGCTGGGAAGGTTCCTACCTGAAAACCTGTTTGTTGAATTACCATTTGGCCTAGCTAATGAGGAACCTAAGGAAAATCCATTTGCTCTAATACTCCAGCAAGCGAATATGGCACATAATCCACCTAATCCACCTCCTACTTTTGAGTTTCCCATTGTTGCCCAGCAAGATACTGATAACCTTAAAAATATTCCTTCTTCATTACTTCCCAAGTTCTATGGCCTAGTTACGGAGGACCCAAAAACTTTCCTGTTTGAGTTTGATATCTTCTATTGCAATTATGACTACACTTCAGATGCTGACAAACCAAAATTGTTTCTTGCTACCTCGAAGGAGGGAGCTCTTAGATGGTTTGTGAGTTTGGGAAGGGGTGTTGTTGATAGTTGGGCAGTCATGCAAACAAAATTTCTTTAAGAAATACAAGGAATATTGTAAGAGTGGTAGTAAAGGTGATGATATATTCAGAATTCAACAAAAGGAGGATGAAAGTCTGGAGGATTATATCTCAAGATTCTTGTTTTCCCTAAAAAATAATTCAAACCATACTTTCAAGGAAGAATCTCAGAAACTACTTTTTTCTAAGGGGAATCAGTGATACCTGTATAGATGCCCTGGAACTAATGGGAGGAGGCGATATAAACCAAGCATATTAGGATGATATCAAGCAGATATGTCTCAATTTCTCCTAGGCAAATGTGAATAAGGGTAGAGGTCATCAAGCTATAGTGGGCAAGTCTTCTTCCAGTGGAGTTTCTTGGATGGAGATCACAAATTTACTATATGATTTCAAGCAGGAAATCATAAACAACATGGCTACATAGTTGGATACCATGCAAGCTCACAAGAAACATGCAGAGGCTGAAGCAATGCTGGCTGAGTTCTATCCACATTATAGACAGAAGAAATGTGACTGCAGTTGCAAGATGGTGGCTAACATGGAGGCTAAACAGTTACCTACTAATTTTAAGATAATAGAAGGTGATGATGACCAAGTCTTCTTTGTTGCACAAAGGAGACCATGGGCTCCAAGACAAAGTATGCCTCAAGATCCATTGACTCTTGTTAATCCTTACTCTAATTATAATAACCATTGGCAACCTACATATGGCCCATCTCCACCTTGGAATGCTCCTCAACCATACTGGCCTAACTATTAGAGCCCTCAATGGCAACCCCCTCAAGGAGGTTAGTAGTAGCCACAACCACAATGGACTCCACCTCCAGGTAACTGGTAATAGAACCCTCAATGGAGAAGCTCTTAGCAATGGCAGAACCACCCCCTACATTCTTGCAGTCTCAATAGCCACAACCTCTAGCCCTTATGCCTCCTCCTATATCACCTACAACAAATACTGGCCCTCCAAAACAAACGCCTATGCCTGCTCAACCATTGCAAAATCCTAATAATAAGTAGCATCAACAACATCAACCTATGTATTCTGTAGAAACCAACTAGTATCCAGCTTATGCCTTGGATATCAATAATATCCATCTCAATTCTGGAACCACTCTCCCTACTCCACAACCACCTATAATTATAGAGATTCTAGATGCTGCTACTGAACAACCTACTGATCATGCAGAAGATATACCTGTACCAGCTACTACCTCTAAGGAACCTATTTTGCAGCCTCAGGCTACACCACCTTTTCCTCAGAGATTGCAAATGACTACACCCAAGACCATTGAAGAGCCTAATTTTGATATTCTAGAGCAATTGAAGAATGTACAATTTCAAATTCCTCTTTTTCAAGCTATTAAAGATGTTCTAGTCCATGGAAAACCCATTAAAGAGACCTGTCTAAAGAAACAAGGAAGAAAGAAAAAGGATCCCCAAACTATCCATGTTCTAGGACAGTTAGTTGATATTATGTTAGGGAAGGTTTTCATTCTAAAATATACTGATCCTAGAAGTCCTATAGTCAAAATAAATATCAATAGTCACGTAGTAAGAAATGTTTTGGTTGACCTTGGTGCAGCCATTAATGTGATGACCAAGCACACTATGGAGTGTTTGATTATCCCAAGCATTTAGTCTACACCGACTGTCTTGCAGCTTGCTGATAGTTCCACGGTTACGCCTAATGGAGTGATTGAAGATGTCATTATCACCCTTGAATCTTGGGAATATCCTATTTATTTCACCATATTGTACACTAATGCAACCTTAGGAGGATATCCTATTATCCTAGGTAGACCCTGGTTAGCTATAGTTGATGCCCTTATAGGATGTCGTTCAGGAGACATGACAATTTTTGATGGTTAGTCAAGAAAGAAATTGGCTTTATACCCACCTACACAACCTCTGCCATATTTCTCTCAATCAATTTGGCTAGATCTAGGAGAGGAAACTGAAGAAGTCAATTTATTAGCTCAGTTAATGATGCTACAAACTGATGCATTTTCTCAGCTCCAAAGTGAAGATAACCTACTTCTACACAGTTTGTAGTTTAATTTTGGTTTGAATAGCCCATTAGTTTTGGAAAACCATTCTAAACAATGTTTCTTGCAACAACTGAATCTTGAAAGCCATCATGATTTTCTATTATTGATATATAGGCACCAACTTTATCAGCAACCTCAATAAATGATCTCACCAAACAAATAGAAGTATCTCCAGGCCATTTTCTACATATTAATAATAAGTTGCCTCTATCTCAACAAACTACCCTAGCCTCAATGCTGTAAGCCCACCATAGATCTTTTGCATGGGATTATAGGGATATGAAGGGTTTAGACCCAAAAATCTATACACATCGCATATATATTAACAGTGACATCAAACCTATCAGGCAGGCTCAAAGAAGAATTAATCTAGTTTTGAGAGAAATTGTTAAAGAAGAATTGCAGAAAATGTTAACAGTTGGCTTTATCTACCCAATCTCTGATAATCAGTGGGTCTCCCCATTGGTCATTGTTCCTAAAAAAGGAGGAAAATTGAGGGTATGTGTAGATTACAAAGAACTCAACTTGGCAACAAAGAAAGATTACTTTCCTCTTCCATTCATTGATCAAGTTCTAGATAATTTAGTTGTTAAAAAGTACTTCTCATTCTTGGATGGCTTTAGTGGGTACAATAAAATCAAGATTACTCCTGAGGATTAGGAAAAGACTACTTTTACATGGCCTTGGGGAACCTTTTCCTATTCAATTTTTCCTTTTGGTCTCTATAATGCTCCTGCAACTTTCCATAGGGTAGTCATAAGTATCTTCTCAAACATCTTAAAAGATTGCATGGAAATATACATAGATGACTTTATTGTTTATGGTATGACATTTGAGGAAGCTCAAGCCAACTTGGAGAAAATACTAAAGAGATGTGAAGATCACAACCTATCACTAAATAGTCAAAAGTGTTTCATGATGATGCAGGAGGGAATAGTGCTTGGTCACTATATTTCTGTAGAAGGAATTCAAGTTGATCCTGCTAAAATTGAGGTCATCTCTAAGCTACCCTCTTTTGCTAAGCAGAAAGAGGTACAAAGTTTTCTAGGCTATGCTGGATATTATAGGAGATTCATCAAGGACTTCAGCCAAATAGCAGGCCCCTTATATAGTCTGTTGAAGAAAGATGCAAATTTTTCTTGGACTGAGGAATGTGAAAAAGCATTTCTTGACTTGAAAGTCGCCCTTACAAAGGCACCTATTCTGAAAGGACCTAATTAGTCACTTCCATTTCATATTCATACTGATGCATTAGATTATGCAATTGGAGTAGTGTTAGGGAAAAAAGATGGTTTGACATAACATGCACTCTACTACATAAGCAAAAATCTGCAAGGGGCTGAATTAAACTACACTATTACAGAAAAAGAAATGTTGGCGTTCATCTACACCCTTAATAAATTCAGGTACTACATCATTGGTTATCAGATATTTGTCCACACTGATCATGCAGCAATCTGGTATCTCATGAACAAACCCTTAATATCCAGGAGACTGGCAAGATGGTTATTGCTAATGCAGGAATTTGACATTACAATTGTGGACAAGCTAGGTAAATCCAACATAGTTGCTAACTTCCTTTCTAAAATTCAAAGGCAAGATGATTTTGCACTTATTGAAGATTCATTTCCTGATGAGAACCTATTTGCAATCAAGGTTATTCATTCGTGGTATGCTGATATAGCAAATTATCTGGCAACAGGAAGAACTCCTACTCAATTCTCCCCTAAGGAAAAGAGATTATTGGTAGAGGAAAGCTTTAACTTTTCTTGGATTGTAGATTGTATGTTTTATATAGGACCATATCACGTTATGAGATGTTTACTAGAGGACACTCATGATATACTACATGCAAGACATGATGAACTGTGTGGCGGACATTTTGCTGCCAAAAGGACAATAATGAAAATTTTAAATACCGGTTACTATTGGTCAACTTTGCATAGAGATGCAGCGAAATATACCAAAATATGTGACAAATTCCAATGGATGGGAAGACCAACTCACTCTGATGAGATGCCTCTATTTCCACAAGGTGTAGTTACACCCTTTGACAAATGTGGACTGGATTTTGGAGGACGAATTGATCCACCTTCCAATGGTAAGTCGTACATCCTTGTATGCATAAATTATGTCACAAAATGGGTAGAGGCTAAACCTATGAAACATGTTAGGGATAATAAAGGGGCCAAATTCCTCTATGAAGAAATATTTACTAGGTTTGGTGTTCCTAGGGAGATAGTGATAGATCAAGGAGCACAATTTACTTCTACACTTATCACAGCCTTAGTCAATGAATACAATATACAACACAGGAAATCAACTCCTTATCACCCCTAGGCCAATGGCCAGGTTGAGGTCACTAATAGGGATATAGAGGCTATTTTGACTAAAACTATAGATTTGCATAGGAAGGACTAGGCCACAAGGTTACCAGAAGCTATATGGGCCTACCATACTACCTAGAAAATTGCTACAGGATATACACCTTTTGAAATGGTGTATGGTAAAGTAGTTGTGATGCCAATAGAATTTGAACACAAGACTCTAAGAACAACATTAGAGATGGACATGGACTCAACAAATGCATAAAAGGACAAAATCATGCAGCTCATTGCTCTGGATGAACTCTGAAAGCATGCCTTGCAGCACACTGAGATAATACAGAATCAGAGAATAAGGTGGCATGATAAATACATTAAGGAAAAAAAATTCAAAGTAGGAGATTGGGCTCTGCTTTATGACTCATGATATAAGGACAGTCCAAGAAAATTGCAGACTAGATGGTTGGGTCCCTATGAAATTGAGAATGTATTAGCTAATGGTTCAGTTCAACTTGTTACAATTGATCCTGTTAAATTCAAGCTATTAGTTAATGGACACCATCTTCGGTTGTACCGTAAACCAGTCTCAAAAGAAGAATTCATGCAGCAGTTCGTCCAGGATCCTGCCGCTAATCTTCCTGTAGCTTCATCGTAATTTTGAAAAGCATGCTCATAATAAAGGTTTCCTTTTTAATGAAACCCTTTTTCTTCATTTCCACTTGTCACCACATCTCACTTCTTTATCTTCCATTCCATCCATTCATCTCATCCGCCCATGTCACCCATCCACCTCATTCAACCGCACCACCCTTAATAATGATATCATTCCCAACTGTCATTTCATTTCGAAGCTGTCATCTTTCTCAACACGTACAAACATTTATTGAAAGGTATGCCATATCTTTTGTTATTGCATATTTGATTTATTTCATTTTATTCATTTACTACTATGTATGTATTAATCATTATTACCTGATCTTTGCCTATTCTTTAGTACATGTGAGGACACATGTCATACTCTAAGTAGGGGGTGGGATAATCCACTTTTTAAACCTATCTTTTCGCCTCTACCACAACTGCTCAGATAACCTTTCTTTATTATTTTTTTTGGTACTTTCCAAATATGATCATATGTCTTTTTCATTGTAAATTACAATTAAAACTGCTTGTTCAAGAATTTTAGTTTTGGAAAAGAAGAGAAAAGTGACGACATGACAGAAAAGAACCAGAATAGAAAGGGACATTTTTGGATTTTTAGAAAAGAGTTGAGTTCAGCCAAGGGAAAACTGTGAACATGGGTTGTCAGCTAGTGCAACATGAGCTTGCAGCTCACGAGTTATTATTGCAAAATCCTCAAACAGTCTAGGCATTCAGCCTATGTGGATGGTTGAATTACTTTTTGAGTTGAAATGCTTTTAATGAGGAGGTTGCAGGAAAATTTTTGAGAACCATTTCTAAAGGAGAAGCTATAGTATAGGGTCTAACAGTTGTTGTAACTGAAAAAATAATTGCAAAGGTAACCGAGCTTCCAGTCATTGGAGAGAATTTTCCTTCGGATGCTGTCTCTACGAGGGAAAAATTTACAATACCCAGTGATGGACCCTTGAAAGTCTCCAAGTAGGGATGCAAGCGAGTGTTGTTGCCTCCTCCATATCCAGAATATGCTCCTTTCATAATCAAGTATTTAACATGTGAAGGTTGTTTCTCTTACCTGCATTCTCACCATTTCAAATTGTTAAGTCATATGAGGCATGGGTTAGCTGTAAATATTCCAAACTTTTTGTTAAAATTTATGGAACAATATGCCCATGGAATCCAACAGGGGAAGGATAATTCTATTACTCACCATGGCCTTATAAAATTGTTGATTGAACGCTCTTTGAGAGATGTATCACCTGTTTCTTGGCAACAATTTGTTGCCCAAAAAAGCCTACAACTTCTAGAACTCCTTAGGGAACTTACCCCATGGACTCAAAAAAAGAAAAAAGAAATAGCATCTACCAGTAGAAGAATAGGGCAAGGGTCATCTGCTCGTATAGCACCTAGTCTTGTAGCTCACACACTAGAGTCCTCTACCTGGGTACAAACTAGGTCTGCCACTAGGAGGGAGAAGGGAAAAACAAAGGTAGGAGAGTCATCTAGGGTAGAACAAACCCTAGAATCTGACCCTCATTCTCAGAAAAGGCAACACTCTTATGTTGCAGCATCTTCCCCTGGAGTAATTTCTCCTACAACAACACATGTTGCCATCACCAGTTCACCATCATCCTTTTACAAGGTAGAACCCTCTAAACAGTTTAGAAAGAGGAAGGCTATGAGAGCACCTCCTGTAGCCGCACCAATGCCAAGAAGAGTTCCACAAGGAAACAATGTAAAACCTCCCCTGCTTCACCTCAACCTAAGGTTATTATAATTTCAGAAGAATTTGTAGAGTCTAAATATGATGTTTCTTAGAATGTGTCTAAGAGTGCTACATAGAGTTCATCCGTTCTTGAAGAAGAACAAATTGAGACAAGGGAAATTGAGCATAATGAAAGGGGGGTACCAAGTCTTGATGACTTGGCTGTTGCTGCTATGCAGATTTTGGAGGAAGCATAGTCTTCTCAATTGCAGCAACAAGAATTCATCCTACAACAAGAGGAGGAACAGACTAAACAATTGGAAGTAGCCAATGAAGCTACATTTCCTCCTACAACCTGTCAAGCCATTATTGTCTACAAAAAGACATTTTTGATTGAGTTTTTGGAATATGTCAAAGCTACATGGAGATCGGTTACATTGCAAACCCTGACTTTCCACCACCTAGCCCAGACTGAAATGCAACAAAGTCTATGGGAGGAAGAAATGAAGAAACTGAAAAAAGTTGAAAGGAAAAAATAGGAAATTCTGGTGTTAGAGGAGAAAATGGATGAAATGCTAAAATTAACTAGTTAGATTATGGAATGTAGACCACCACCTAGAGTTTATGCTCCATGCCTCAAGGAACAATTCTTGTGGTTCCAACTAATGAGAATTTTCAAAAATCAAGATCTTATTATTCACACAGCTAAAGAATTCTATGATGCATACCAGACAACTCCTAATTGGCTAAGAAATTCTTTGTGCAAATTTTACTTACATGGCTTTATAATTCCATTTGAAACAGAGTGGAATCCTCTTATGTACATTGGCGATATCCATTTGAGATCAATTATGTCTTGGACGACAAACGAAGCAAATTATGGCAGGCAATGGGAAGCATATGAAGAAGCTAAAAGGAATGAGCATGTTCCATTGCACCCTGAGAGTTCAAACCCCCATGCAATGTTGAAAACTTGGTTTACTTTGGCATATGGCTTTAATAATAATACAGCTATGATGAAAATATTTGATCTCATAAAATAGGTATATGATGAGTTTCAGGAATAGACATACTCGTTTTGGAGACTATCATACTCTAGGATTGAGAAGAGGTGGGAGAGATTAACTAATGGGTTCAGAAGATCTGAGCCTCACAGTCCCCTAAATTTTATGACGACTCTCAAAAGATCAAGCAGATACATCCAATTGGGCCTTCAAAAGAGGTTTGAATCATGGTTTCCATTGACATTTAGACCTCTTGTGCTAATGTGGCCCCTTTATCCTTACCAAGATACCAATATTAATGAAGATATAGAAACTCATAGGTATGAAAGGTGGCAGAGTTTCAGAGGTTTTTATTACAAATTTGGAACTCCATTTCAGAGTCATGCCTCAACCACTAATTTCAAAGAGACCACCAGAAAGTTTAATGCTGGAGGACTAGCATTAGGCTAAGTAGGGGGAAAATGATGAGCCCAAAATATGCTCATAATCTAGATATCTTGGTTTACTTTTATTACCCTCACTTTTATTGTTCATGGTTGTTTAACTCTTTTGACACCTTTTACTAGGGGATATCCTGTAGCAATACACTTTCATGTTCCTATAGCCTATCACATTGACATGTCTATATTTATTACCCCGTTTGACTCCCTAAATGATTGGTATAATGCATGTAGTTTTTGAATGATGAAATAGATTTAAATATGTGATTAATGAATAGATATTGTGTATGTGCCATGCACCTTTTCTTTCGCATCTGTTACCTTATGTTTCACAAGTTGTTGAAGAAAGTATGATCGAGTCAAGTGCAGCCGATCTCAGCCTTGCAGTAAACTCCATTTCCTGCACGACTTCGAGGAAGCTCTAACGAAGACTCTTTGACTGAAACTATTCAGAAGGATTTTAAATGTCAGTCAATCTAGAAGAGTGGAGTGCTAGATTCTCTCTGGGTCGGGTTGAATGGATAAACTTATTTATGAAGTTTGTTCCTTGATTTCAGGATACATTTTTACATCGGCATCTTTCTCTAATAGGGTTAGTTAGTTAGTTGTTTTCCTAATTTTAAATAAGTGCTCCTCCTACATGAGTGAGCAAGCATAGAAGCATAAGGAGATAAAAGGATATCATGTAAGAGTTAGTGTGATATAAAAAGCAGAATCTATATGACAAGAGATAGAGTTTATTGTTAGTCTTCAAATGGACAGAACAATGTATACCATTCTGAGTTTATGAATAAAGTTTGATGAAGTTCTGAGTTCAGTACTTGCATAATTAGTTGATACTTGCTAAGGGGGCCCACTTAGTAAGTATCTATAGTTAGTTAGTTGTTCCTTTTCTGTTGATCATCAGTTAGATTTTATCTCTGAAGTTTCTATGCAAACTCAGTCTTATATTGTTCTTGCAGCATTGGGAATCCATCCCTGTGTCTGTTCCTGCAGCATAAGGCCAGTTCATAGTTTGTTTCCCAATTGTAGTTGTTACAATTTCTGCTTTGTTAAATTATGGTTGAGTTAAAAGAACTTTGCATTACCTTCCTATAGCATAGGTAGAATCTCTTTCCAAGTATTTGTTTCCATCAAGTTGTGACTGAAACTAGTTATTAGTGCATATATTGTGTTGCTCCATTCAAAGTATGCGTTCCCTGGTTTGACAAGTAAATGAATGACCATAAAGAGATATTAGTCACCTACCAAAATGTCCAATTCCTAGGATAGGTTTTGCTGTGATTTTCATATCCTTCTGTGGGCGCGACAAAAGGGGTCAAATAAAGCATAAGAAATGTGTAAATAGTGAAATTATACCTAGAAAGCGTGAAATCTTGTTACAAGACTTTACAACACTTCAAAATAGGACTTGATAAGTGATGAAAAGGTGATTTTAGGTAAATTGTAATGAATAGAGTGTAGAAATGTTTTACAACACTTCGAAACACATTCACAAGACAATATTATTTAAATTTTAGTACCTAAATATGCATGTTCAAGCCATATTACATCAATAAATCAAAGAAAAATAGACCAAACAACATGAAGCAAGGCCTAAAAGACCATGAAAATGACAAGGGTCCATTTTTCTATGGTGCAACATGAAAAAATGATACCTTGGATGAAGTCTTGATTTTCAAATAAGAAATCTAGCATAAAATGGCTATGGGGAATGTAGATCTTGATCTTGGATATGGATGTGAAATAATGATTGTAAAAGGATCTTCAATGCTACATCAACACATACGCTTAAGTACATGAATGATACACTAAATATTTGACATAATGATATGACCTTTGATTGCTACAATAAGGCCTTGATAATCTTCCCTTGAATGTATTTTAAAATGCTCTTCAAGTGCTCTATAATTGTGTTGTAGAGGATTTGGATGCTCTCTTGTAAATCTTAGATGAAACCATGTGAAATTACCTTATATTTATACATATCTTAAGATTTAATCCTGAAATTAAAATAACACAATTTGACACTAGATCAAGGATTCAAAATCACTAAAATATTACCAAGAATAAGTTCAAAAAGGGTTGTCCTTAGCTAAGGAGGACCCATTTTCCGACTTGGGTGAATGGGTCCTAGCATAGTTAACTAGGACAAATTTTGGGGATTATGAAATATCATGCAATAGGGGATCCTAGGACATAGTAAAGACCCTTTCACCAGGTGGCGAATGGGTCTAGTTCACTATCCTACGACTCAAACATAGTAAAGGGTATGTGCATGATCATGATGGGCCAAAAAGTGGCAATATGATGGGTATGTGTAGGGTATGTGGCTGATGACTTTTTTCTTACCTAAAATTGATAAAAATTAAAGGGTTTTTAATGGAGATTCTCAGCTTTCCACCAATATAAATTATTATTACTTTGAATTTAATAAGTAATTATTATTCATTTTCTATTTGAATTACGACTAAAGTTCTGATTGATAAGCTAGTTGAAAAACATCTATAGCTTTCAAACGGTATCACATTTTTTGAATCCAAAATATGTCTTACATTCTATGCTTTGTATACTATAGGATTAATAAAAAAAGAAATGAATTTCATGAAGTTTTGACCAAGTTAAGGTGGTTAGACAGATAAGTTTTTTATATTTTTTAAAAGTTTTAATAAATAAATTAGAATTAATTATTTACTTAGAAACAAAATACAAAAAAATATGAATCACATCGGGACATGAGTACTCTTATATCTAAAATATTATAAAAAAATATTATCATTTTATTGTGGTTAGGGTGGTTAGACAGACACATACTTCTTTTTTTCCCTGAAATTTAAGTACTACTGCATTGAAATTCCAATTTTTCACCAAATAGATTTTTTTTTTTTTAAATAAACCTAGTAGTTTAGAAACTACATTCAATTTGCTGAAAATTCTATTGTTATATATTTTTGAAATAATATAGATAACTTATTCAATTTTTTATGTCAAATTGCCTAACTCTGATTTTTCTGAATTTCTTACCACTTAACGGCCTATTTTTTCCATGATGATCCTACACATACGCTAAAATTAAGTGTTATGCTATAGTATTAATGAGTGTCAAGATTTATCCTTTAGAAAATGCAATAAATAAGGCTTGGATTTGAATTCAATGGGCCAATTAAGCTCTAATGAACCTCAATTAATTAAAAAATCCCTATATTAGTGTGAAATTGTAAGAAACTACTTTACAACACCATAAATAAGGCATAATTAAGTCCATTTCATCATTAATTATTCATTCCCAAACTAAGCATGAAAAATAGTTACTTTTTTTGACGTTATAGGTGATGGAAGGGGAAACATGGTTAGAAGGATCTCCTTTCCCTCCATATTTCTCCAACATAGGAATATTTATACCTTTTGATATCAGTGCTTTGAATATCTCCAAGGATAAAGCACACTATGAAGGCTAGCCATTTTGAGTTTAGTTTATGGTGGAAATTTGTTTTTGAAGGGATGAAACATTTTGTAAAAGTTAGTTAAGGATGGAGTGATTGGTTTTTTTTTGAGATGTAGGTGAATATGATGGAGGTATATATGTATTTGAAGGGGAATTGAGTGGAAAACTTATGGGAGATAAAGTGGTAGGAGATATAATGTGAGAGGCCACAAAGGTATAAGGATTGCTAGTGTGAATACCCTAGGAATGAAATTAATAGTGGGTTGCATCATTGTGATAACTTGAGGGTTGGTATAGGTAGGAATAGAGTCAATGGTTGTAGGGGAGGAGTTTGAGTTCCTCCTTTACTTTGAGTATTATTCATGGTTTGAGCATAGCTAGTTATTGTGGTAAGTTGTTTACCAAAAATCTGAGCTAACTTATGCACAATATCTATTCCTTTTTCAATTTCAATCATGTATTGGAGATGTTTTCATTACTTACTTGGTTTTGTAGGTTTGCTAATTTTTCATGTATTTTGATTATTTTTTCTTGAGGAACACTAGAAACCCTTTTTTTGACACTTGTCATACTACTTGAAGGTAATGAGTTGTCAAGGGTATGGTCCATATCTAGTTAACCCAACACTATGAGTGAAAGAGCTAGATAACCAAAGATCCATGATGTGTTACCGTAGGATGACATGAGTCTTTAACTACATCTCACTATAGTATTAGAAATAGGACACTAAGTTGTAAAGCTTATGCATAGGACAATCAATGAATGCAAGAGAAATGCAATGAACACAAGATAAATGGTATTATTTAATTCCAATTCTTATGTTTACAAATGCACTTGAACTGAAACCAAATTAAGCTATATCTAATGAAATGAATGAAATAGAAAATCAACAAACTAAAATAGAGATCTGATAACAATTAGTAGAAGAATAAAAAAAAAAGTTTTCAATACTATAAAATGTAGATTCAATTTTGTTACATTACTAAATCATCCATATGGGTGAATGAGTCATAGACAAGGCTTCTAAAAGGTTCAAATGATGAAGAAAAAAGACAACAAAAAATTACTAGAAATTTGGAAAAACCACCAGTATAGAGACTAAATTGCCTAGGTGGGTGAATGAGTGATTAGGGTTTTTACACCAAATTAAGTAAATTATGAGTTGTTTCTAAGGTTTATAATCTGTATTCTAACTTGAATATTTTCAATTACAATTTTCCAATGAAATTAAATGATGCAAGATGCAAAAATGAAACCTATATGCACTTTTCACTAATACAAGATTTAGAAGTCGTAAATGAAAATTTTAACTAATTAAGATCTAATGCAAAGTTAACCTAGATCTAGGACTAAATTTACTAAAAATTAAAAATAAAGGGTCCAAAGGTTAGGTTCACAAAAATGCACCTAAGGAAATAGGGTTCTAGTTTTTAGGAGACAAAACAACGGGACCTATTTCACTCTTAGTTCATTAGGAAACCAAGACCACTCAACCAAATGACTCAATTGAAGGAAGGGTATATAAAAGGTGTGGTTTCCTTATGTGTGATTAAATGAGGGTTCACCATTAAAATGAAGCTTTTAGGGGAAATTCAAACACTCATGCACAAAGCCCTAGAAACTTAAAGACATGAAAGCATTAAATCAAATTGATGAAAAAGAATGAAACAAAAATGAACTAGGAAGAATGGAGAGGTAAAAACAAGGTCAAAAACCCAAAATGTATGTTGTTTGAAGCTTAGTGGAATAGATACACCAGGCTTGGTGATTTAGTCTTGCTATTCAAATTTGGGGAGAATATGGAATCTTCTGCTATCAAATCAAGATCTACAAAAAGTTGTAGAAAAAAGGTATACTGGGACTCATACATCCAAGGTGATTATTTAGTCCTAGTACTAGGGTTTGAATGAAACTTTTGTAGCCTTGAATGGTCTTCTATAGGTTTTTTCTTGTCCAATCTTCAAGTCCAAAATGTCTAAATTCTAATTTGTAGGGGAGTTTCTATGAAAATGACAACTTCTTAACAACTTTGACAACTTTCTTCAATCTTGCAACTTTTTCTTCAAAGGATCTTCAAGATCCAAATCACCTAGATCTATAATCCCACATGAAGAGAGAAAAATGTTGTTGTGTTAGGGAATAGGGATTTTCCCTAGTCTAACCTTGTTTGGGTAATCCAAGCTTGAAATCAATTGAAATAGAATGAAGGAATGATGAATGCACAATATACAATGTTGCAGCTCATAAAACTCTTGAAATAAAGGCTACAAAATTGTCTAAAGTTTCTCCAATGGATGTGGATCTTGAATCTTTATATTGATATGAGATAATTTATCTTTAAATGATAGTTTGAATCATAAAAACCTACATCACGAATGTTAGCTCAAAAACACAAATGATGCATGAAGACTTCAACATGGTGCTTGAATCTTGAATGTTGCTCCAAATTCTTGATAATTTTCTTTTGAATTCTCTTCAATGGTCTTTTGAAATTACTTTTGATTGTTTATGAAATTCTAGGATTTCTTCAAATACTTGAAATTTCTAGGAGAAATTATGTGAAATAACTTGGTGTTTATACTTCTTTATGCCAAATTTCTAAAAATTACAACACTACAAGCCGACATCAGATCTAGGATAATGAAATACTACCAAGAATTTGATTTGAAATCAGTCCTAGTTAAAGTGGAAATCATATGCCAGTTGGGGCATATGAGTCCCAATGTCTTAAACACAAGACACAAACTCCAAAAATTGTTAAGTTCAATGTAATGTTAAAAATTAGGCCTCGAGACCTAGGTGGGACCCATATGCCCAAGGTGACGTATGAGTCCTAGATCACCAAATCTAGAACACAGCCTAAAACATTGAATCTTGATTAGCCAAATATGAAATATAAGGATTAACCTCAAAAATTTACAATAAATAAGGCTTGAGGATGTGAAATAGGACAAAATAAGGCATAAAGAAGCCCAATTTTAGTAGGGAGGGCCCAAATAAGTGTGAAAATGTAAAGGCATACATTTTTTTCACTACATTTACATGAATAATACTCTTTTTACATATTAGATCAATCACACCCACTGAGTTGAAGCAAAAAATCCATTTATCGAATTCCTCATTGCTTAAATTCATATAAGTTTTCAAACAATAGTCACTATGACACTCAACCATATTTAAAAAACCTACTATAATCCAATCTAATTAGGAAGAATTTTACCCATCCAATCTTATAGCTCGGTTCTATCTTTCTAAATGTTAGGAGCATAGAATGAGAAGAAACCAGTACATTGACCATTGATAAAACTGAGGACCCAAACACAACTATGTGAAGGGTGCTCACCTTTATCAATGATAAAAATTATTCATCCAAGAGCATAAACCAATAGCTACACCCCCATGCCTTCTATATGCAACGTATGAAAAGTTAAGCATCACTCCATTTCTTAAATAAGGAACAATCAAGGCAAGCACCAACAAATTTAACTTGTTGAAGAAACACAATATTAGGCTTCCACTTTTCAATCATATCCTTAACACCATATTCATGGTGAGGGAGAGAAATCCCTCTTTCATTCCAAGAAATACTTTTGAAAATCATGGAAAAGAGGGGAAAGAAGAATCCTCCTCTATTGGAAAAGCTTCATACCGATTACCAATAGAGAAAAAATGATCAGGTGCAACCAATTTTAAAATAGATGCAGAAGGTGATCTAGATCCCTGTCTGACAAAAGTGGTATGAACAAACTCAACATTAATAGGGGATGAAGACCTAGACCTTTTAAGTGGAGAAGGAAAATAAAAAAAAGTTTGATCCAAGGATTTGGAATTAGGCTAGGAAGAAATATGTTGAACCCCTTGATGTTTACATAAACTTATATTCCTAACAGTAGGTGGAGGAGGGAGTTTTCTTTTCCTAATGACTTTCCAACCATCCTCCATCACAACTTCTTTATATGCCGAAGGAAAGTGATCAGAGGAATTATTATTTTTTACAACTTCATTCAATTTACTTGGTCTTTCTATAGATGGTGAGGATTTATTAGTAGCAAGGACTAAAGGCTAGTTTTCAACATATTTTTGTTTAGAGTGTGCCAAATCTTGATACTAAAACATTTTTTTCCTGTGTTATTTACCTTGCAACAAAAAGGAATTACAATCCAAGGAGGAAATAAGAGTCGAATATTTTCTTACGTGTTAGAAATGAAATTGTATTCTTAAACATAAATGATAAATAATGGGGTAGACGGGTTGGTGTATAGCTCAAGCTTTAATTTAACTACATATTTTTTGTGCCTGTCTTAGTGTCATTTGTAATCTTTTTCGTTTTAATACACTAAAAAAATTTTAAAAACCACTTTAAGAGCAGGTTCTCATCTTTTTCATCCCACATGATTCGCCTTTGAAGTAGTTGTAATAGTCACTCATAGCACGGATATAGGTAGAACCTTTTACCAAGTTATTTATTTCCACTATAATAATTATATTTATGTTTCAATGTTAGCTAGACAAATTTATCATCACCACGACTTTATGAAGGAAGTTGTTGGAAATAAAATTTGAGAATTAATGAAAAGATACTTTGAAATGTGTATCAAGTTCTTTGTAGAAAACTCCCACTGTTATTAAGTTGAATCAATTTGTACAAGGCCACATTAATCATTAAATAAAAATATTATTAAAAAAAAAAGAAAAAAATTAATAAAACAATCAAAGTAACTAGTACGATTAAAATATTAAATCATTTTTTTAAGTTATTTGAAAATAGTATTTTGAGAGAAACTGTATTAAATAAATAAATAAATAATTATATAAAAAATGTAGTTATAGGATTGAATATTTTAAAGACATTGAAAATTAATAGTTACAAAAATATGATATCATAAATAATATTTTAGCATACAGAAAAATATCAAAAACATGAAGTTTTAAATAAAATCTTGATAATCATGATTGTTTGGCTATAATAGAATTAGTAATAGCTACGAACATACCAAAATCAAGAAATGAAATAACAACAATGCAAGTAAAAATTTACAAAACTATATAAAATTGAAGTTTGCTGGTTGGCTCAAAGTTTTCTCATTTGAATATAAATATATTCTAACCTAATAAGCACATCATTAATTAATCTTTGATAAAATATTTAGTATAGATTGTAACAATCTATTTGAAGAAAAATATTTGATTAAAGCCTTTAAATGCTAGTTTTCAGATGATTGAATAAGAAAATATTGAGTATTTCATTCTCCATAAGTACAAAAGAACATCTCAAAAAATTAAAATCAAACAATATTATTCTACAACATCATAGTTTTTGTCATTTTAAGTTTATAAGAAGGTTTTCCTAATTATATCATAAGATATACTATATTAAAATAAAATCAAGGAAAAAAAAGTGTTTTGTTATAGTTTATCCTCTTATCAAATGATCTTCTATAAAATTAGCTTCTATAGGAATAAAAATACTAAATTTGATTGATGTGTTAGGTATTGTTACTATGAATTTATATCCAATAGAAATAAAATTATTATTTTCATTTATTAAGGCTATTGAAAATAGAGGTTTCCTCAACCTTAAGACTAATACAACTACTTATTTATTATAAACGGAATAGGGAAAATTATCATTTTGGAGGGTCTATTTTGAATCAAGACAACTTACCTCACCAATTATAACTTGTGCATTTCCTTTTTGAAATCATCATAGTTGTATCCTGAAATAATGTTACAATAGCTAAGAGTTATTGTTGGTGATGAGAAAGTCACTTTGAGAAAAGATTCAATTGTAAGAAAATATAATAAGAACAATAAATTATTTCTCAAATAATTATTCAAATGAGAAGATTCACACAAAGAATTATAATTTTCATAACTAAAAAAATTCTAATGTTTAAACTAATGATGCATTGACTTAACCAAACATACATACCAATACACTGAGAGAAGTATACATAAAAATTACCAATTGTAGATATTATACAAGATATAAAGAATGTTCCAAATCTGACTAGTTGGAAATGTTAGTATTCTTAAACTAACACAATGGACCCATTTGTAGTTCCAAAAAACACATCCAAAAATCTAATTTTCTAAAATAATAATTGTTAGATCCCATTAATAACCTTCATGTGGAGTTACAAATGACTAAACTCAAGGAAAAGAGGATGAATAGGGGTAAGATAAAAAATACTAATCATAACCTACCATCATATACCTTCATTATTAAGGAAAAATAGGAGGGAGCTATGGCACTTGAAAACCTTAAAATAACATAAAGTGCACTTGCATTTTTGAGTGTTATGCTTGTATGTTACACTTGTAATGATAAATTGAGTATATATCTAAAAAATAGTAATAACAATGATGAAAAAAATATATTCATAATAGGCTTCTTCCATGCTTGATATATTAATGATAGAGAAAGCCTGACATTGATAACCAACTAAATCTACTATTTGGACCCCATTATAAAATTATAAAATTCAACTAAGTCCTTGCTAAATTTTACTAATTTTACCTTCTGATGTTCCTTCTTAGATCTCCATGGGTTGAGGATCCCATCATTCAATTAAAATCCTCTCTCATGTGTACATTTTTCTTGACTAAGTTGTAGGGTTCCAAGCTCCTTTACTGCCCTAGCTATCATTGTCACCCTCTAAGCTCTTTCATACTTCTTTACTATTAGACCATGCTTCTTGAAGCAGATTTTTTCTAAGGAAATAATTCTTAAGGTTTGTGTTCCTTATAGAATCTAGATCTCATTATTTCCCCATTTTATTATTTCTTCTAATATTTACATCTATGGTTCTAATTTCACCTTACAATATGTTGCTTATGCTTCATTTTCCCTACCCCATATTTGATCCATTTCTTGTGTTCCTTCTCACCCACCATTCATTAATTATTTGTTGAAAGTCCCTTGAAATGATTAATTAATTATCTTGAGGTTCTTCTTAGTTCCCAAGCTTCATGAGATCCTAATGAAGTTTTCAAAAATTTATAAATTTTGACACGAAAAAGCTCCAAAATTTTGGCTAAGGGGATACATTTATCAAAATGATTAATTTTATTATCACACATTTCACAAGTTTGTGAATATTATGATGATGAAACATACATTTGATATGTTGGGGAGAGTTTGGTAGGAATTTTTTTTTAGTATTTCACATTCTTCATAGTTTTGCAAACCTACAAAAAATGTGAAAGGTTATTAATTTCAAAACACGTGATCTTGTGACACAAAAATAAAAAAGGAATTGAAGAGGGAATGGTGAGGGTGCAACCCAAGACACAAAAATTTATACACAAAACCAGAGAATAGTTCTATTATTCAAAAAATTTACTTCTTACATGTAGAGGATCACAAATCCTCAAGCTTTGCAATACATGCAAACTACAAAAAAATACAGTCACTACAGAATCCCCTTTCGCAGCATGCAAACTCTTTTTCCCCAAAAAGCTACAAAACTTAGAAAATACCCCCCATAAATAGCTCTTTTAGTTTTTTGGAGCCAAAATATTTTGGTTGTTTGCCACCAAAAATTACAATTTGAAATTCAAAATTTAAAACATCATTCAAAAATTAGCCCATTTTGAAAGTGTACCAACTTCTGAGAGCCATAACTTTTGATCCGAGACTCCGTTTTTTGAATTGTTTGAACCATCATAAAGTTCCCAGAGTCAATAATGTGCTCTAAACTTGAAATTTCAATTTTTTCAAGTTTTTAGGCCATTTGGGAGCTGTTTACTGCCTCAAACCTAATCAAGAAGGTTTTTAGGTGCATTTCTGGGAGAGTGAAACTATAATATCTTTCAAACTGGGAATGCTCTCAACCTGATTCTTTTTCCAATCTTCTTATTTTTCCATTCTAAATCCTCCCATATAATTTTTGTTACCAAACACCTTCAAATTCTAATACCTACTAAAAATACCAGTTGACCAGAAAAAGTAGAAAAGCAAAACTGAAAGTGGGGATTTACAATATGACGAAAAGGGTATACATAAATGCAAAGACATCTACAAAAGGCTAACCAAAGGAAACATAAGTGGAATGCATATTTTTGGGTGATGCAAGATTTCCCTTACATCACTGGATGCTCTGGCATTAGGGAATGTTGTAAATTTCTTCATGTCATAATATTTTCAACTCTATAAACATTGTGAAAGTGTGACATGGTTTTCTAGTTTGAGAAATTTGTCACTAAAAGAAAGAAGGAATGAAAAGAGATAAAGGATAAAAATAAGAAGAAATTTTTTCAAATTCCATATGCCACAATGTTTACATTTTTACAAAAAAAATTGAAAATGTGACAAGGTTTTTCTCTAGCCTAAAACTCTAAGAAAAGAGAAGGGTGTCTAGTTTTTAATTAATTTTTAATTGATGAAAATAGTGCAAAAGGTTTTGAGTGTTCCATTAATCCTCCATATGTTGTATCTACCCATCAAATTCCATGAATTTTTTTATTATCTATATTGACATCCCTATGTTATAATTTACATTATCCATTTGAGGATTTTTCTTTTCAAATGTTGATCCTATAAGATTTGCATATAGCTACCTTTAATGCCTCAACAACTTTGGCCCCCTTCAAAATTTTATTAGGCAATCTAAGTGTGAGATTTTGTAAATTCTATATATACAAGTTTCTCCTTCTATATATACAAGTGTTGTGTAGATTTTAGTGTATGAAGTTTTGAAAATCTAGTTATACGAGTATAGTCAATTTCAAAATAATCTGTAAGTAATAAAATTATGATGGTTATCAAATAGGGAATGTATCCATGATTTTTTTTATTATTATAGGGGAATCTATTGTAACCTATGTATAATTTTTTTATTTTATGTCCATGGTTAAAACTTTGATCTAATTTGTAAAAGTGTTACCTAAATTTTTATCCCCATTTATGTCATACTTTGAGTATATACCAAGTTAAGATATTTTATGTGTTAAGTTAGTTGACATCATTATTGTTAATCATATAAAGTATTTTATGCACTTAAAATATACACTTAAATAGTCTAATTTTAAAATAGAAGATAAAATAGGAAAAAAGGTATGATTGATCTATTTATATTAAATTTGCATTTAAATATGTATAGACAAAAAAATTTATCCAAACCTCTAGATATGTATATTAGACATTGAGAGTTTATATTGACTAAAAATTTACATTGAATAAAGATGTATTGAAATTTAGAATCTCAAAATTGTTAAAAAAGTCTTTAAATTTTTAAAGCTTCAAATGATAGAATGGTGGTCTAAACATTGGCATATTTGTTGCATCATATGTTTAGATAGTGGAGCTATCAAAGATATTGAATTTTAAACAAATTTGATGTCATTGAGTGCCTAGATAAAAGGTTATGGCATATGTAAGTTCTACTACTTTACACATTTCTCATTGTGAATATTAAAATACATATAAAAGAAAATTAAAACGAAAAATAAATAAATTTTAATGTTAGATGAGATTGAAAGATTCCCACTAATATGATGTTTTAATTTTCTAAATAGAGTGATTTTTTCAAAGAAGTATTATATATAATCTAAAATCATTTTCATTTGTAAGGGTTTGTAATTTGCATAAAGATATTGTGAAGGAACTCTGTAATAAATTTAGTAATTTATTTTACCAAAGGATAGTCGATTGCTTAATATTATATTTACTATGTGCATGCTAATAAAATATATCTATTAAAAATTTATTAATGAGGGCTTGGATCTATATTTTATCTTTTTTGGCATTATATTTTCTTGATATTAGTATATTTTCAAGGAAGATAAAAAGTATTTTCTCACACATTTTTCATGAGATTAGTGTTTTGAGGTAGTATATTTTTAAGGAGAATAATAAAGCTTTTTAAACAAGTGGGATGTTCAATGATTTCAAAATATTAGTAAGTAGAATATAGTATTTGTAGATTGTGTTTTTTGTTTTGAAACATTGTAAAACACTAATGTTTGTAATCAAATTCTACACTCAAAATATTGTTAGCATAAAAAATAGTGTAAATGTATGTGACTCTATTTTCCAAGGAGAAAGTACTAACCTTATTTCTAATCTATTTAGACAATTGAAAATAAAAAAATCATAATTCATTTTTTTTTATATATTTGTAGTTAATTAGGTATTGTGTTCATTCCCAAGAATTAATGTTATAAAGACTATAATATTATGGAATCATCTTTCAACTCCTTTTCATATTTACATGAAGTCTTATCTACTTTTCATTTTGATAGATCCATTATCTATGTCAAATTTAGATTTATATAAGTTAAAATTTCCTAGGTATTATAGAGCCTATAGTGCAAGAGAGATACTTATTCATTTACCTAGCATCTCACTTATCTAGATTAGAGGGATCTACAACACCTTAGAGAATACTAAAAGTAGCTTGGATAATCAATAGCATTTATAACATTTTGTTAAGGTTTCCTCTTATCACACATGTCAATATGAATATATGTGATAAATGTAACATCATTATAAAATATCTCAGATATTGTAATGATAATCCCTCTCTTGCATGTAAATTTATATACTATAGATTGGATCATTGAGTATATTTTGTATTTGATAACTATTCTTGATACATTGTATGCTTAAAATAAATTTTCTATGCTTTTTTCCCCTCTTATTATTTGTGAACCCTTAGGTAGGCATTAATCTAGGAAGTATGTAATTTAATCACACATTTAAAAAAAATACAAATATTTGACTATTAATTAAAACTTATTTGAATATATTTGTAATTCATGATATAATATTTTAAATAGGGAGGATATTACTTGTGATACTTATTAGTTTTATCAAATTCTTAATCATGTATCCCTCAAACTTTTATTTTTATATTGAATCATGTAGTGTCCAAAAATTTCATCACTTTCATTTTCACACTTGATTTGGGAATAATTAATGATAAATTGGACTTAATGTCACCTTGATATAGTGTTGTGAGGTGTTTTACACATCCAAATTAGGTCTTGGGCTCTTTTAAAACTAAATTAACTTAACTTTTCCTTAATTTAATGTTGTAAAGTGTGTTTATTTACACCTTCACATTAAATTTAGGAGGATTGTAAATTAAGTGGACTTAATCTAGTGTTGTAATGTGTTTTACACATTCAGAGTGCATTTAGGGCCCTTTTTTAGCTAAATGGACCTAATTTTACCTCAATTTACTATTGTATATTTTATTTATTTACACTTTCACATTGAATTTTAGCCCCTCTTACATTCATGACCTTAATATTATCATTAATAAGACCCTATGACCCTATATTATGCATTCCAAGCCATGTTTGAACTGAAAACCCAATAATATGAACATATAAACTTAATTTACACACTCCCCAACATTTTAGTAAGCAAAATAGGCCCTATGGGACCCATTCACCACTTTTGTAAAATGAGTCCCATCCAGGTGGGACTGATTTTCCTAGGATCATGAATGAGACCCATTTGGCCTGTTTTTAAGGTTTTGAGCAAGAAATTTAGGTTTAAAGTTCAAATTTCTTCTATGTCAGCCTTTGGGATCAAATAAATAGTCCTTGAGTGCATTTACCATATAAAAAAGAAATCAAATCATTATTTCATCAAGAATTCATGATATCAAGTCAAGCAAGCAATAGTTAAGCATTCCAAGACTTTACAAGATCATCGAAAGAGCATTCAAGATCATTTCTAAGGCATTCAAGAGAAAAAATGTTCCTTAATTGTTGCATCAATTCAAGATCCATCATCATGTCAAGCATATCAAGCATCAATCGTGTTATTGAGATAGTGTTGTAATGTAGCATTGAAGATCCAAGATCAAGCATTGTTCTACACCTATTGTCAAGATCAATATATACATCCTTCAAGGCCATTTCATGTTGAGTTACAGATTTATAAGACATCATTGAAGGTATCATTGTTCATATTTCATATCCTATGTTTCATGTTTCATGTCCTTGTTTCATTGTTTCGTCATTTGGTTGAATTACCTAAAAGGGGTTTGCCAAGGAAAAGCACTATTCACTAATAATCAACAAGTTTTCTACTCATTACATGTGTAATTTCAAATCTAGGTTTCTTGGAGATTGAAAGATCATTGAATATTAGGTTATAGGATTTTTGTAATTTCCTCCCCATTTGGAAGGCCATAATCTTCACTAAAAGGGTATCTATAGCCCTGAAATTAGAGTTTCAAATCCCAAATCCTAGAAGAGCAAATTGAGAAGAATGAGAAGAGAAGATTCAAACTAGTGAATGAGTTCTAATAAATAAACATGGGACTCATTCACCACAACTAGTGAATGAGTCCCACTACAGGTGTCTTTCAGAGATATTTGCATATTTAGATACCCTTTTTCCTAAAACCTACTCTCATGCAGAAATCTAGAACTGGGACTGATTCACCCATAATGGTGATTGAGTCCCACTAGGTCAAAAGGTTAGAATTTCTAGTAATTCAAAGCTCCTTCCAGTCACCTTCAAAATACCAAGTGTACACATTTCATTTCAGAGCTTGTTATTCTATTTTATATACATTTTTAAGTCATTTAGTTCAAGTTTGCATCATATTAGGGTTTTGCATTCCATCTTGCATGTCATTATCTTTTCAAAGTTTTAACTTTATGGTGAACCCTCATTAGACCCTAATCATTACCTAGGATAGTCCCTTAGAAGATATCTTACCTTTATTGCACTCTTGGGTTGAGATATCTAGGAAATCCTTGAATGTTAGTTGGAGAAAAGTGATGTTCTATGTCTTAAACCATAAAGCATCCATTTTTCAACTAAACATTTTGGTGAACTTGAATTTTGAAAATTTCATTCTTTTTTAATTTGGAGTCTATCATCATCCTAGATATATGTTGCATTGACTTTGCACTAGGCTTTGCATTAGTTAATTGACATCTAAGGCTTCTAA
>VDFB02193867.1:632543447-632589977 GCA_007258455.2 Sequoia sempervirens
GACTACAAGATGCAACTTGGAGTCCTTCCGCTATGATCGTTGTTGATCCTCCTTTATATTCAAATGGCTACAATAGGACAAATTCATGCATGTCATCATCCCATGACACTAAACATCACAAAAATAAGGCTGACACTTAGGAGAGGAGTTGGGACAGCACACTACCATTTTAGGATAGCAATCAAGTGGACACCAGGTTTGCAGAACATCAACAAGATGAGGCATACTTCCTTGAAGAATAGATGATAGGGGTTGCCGATCCCAGACGAAGATCGAATGGGGTGCTTCCTACCTCATTCTCCCAGCCTTATGCAAGCTTAATTTCTAAAGTGTTGCACTCTCAATTGTGCCTACTCGAGGCTATTGATGTAACGATCAACAATGTTGTGCTTGCTTTCGACTATCCAACACGACCACATTTGCATGACAACATCCAAGTTCTATCCTTCCTTAATCCTATGAATACTTATAGTTGCATGTTTCTTTTTTATTATGGTAATGAGGGGAGGAAAACATGTTTATGGATTAACCATGGGTTCAATGAATCACCTCAATTGCTAATTTTTCATGATGATGTGGTTAATTTTGAATGTTACGATGATAAACTTCCTTTTTTAGAATATAAGGATAAATTTGCATGGTTGAGAACTACAACAATTGCCCAGTTGCCTGTGCATGCACTATGAAATCCAATGAATGTTAATGTTAGCTCACCCTACCTAAACATAGTGCTTTGTAAATATCTTTGTACATAGCTTGTTTTGAGTAGTGTAGGTTTCGTGTAAGTACTATGCTTTCCTGCTTTCCTTAGGTTAGTTGGTTTGATGTAGGTTGTTTTCTTTGGAGTTGTTTGTTTCTTGTTTGTTTCTGCTTTGCTGTTGTTTTGCTTGAGGTCCCTTTGCTTTTAGTTGGGTACATTTGTGCACACAATAACCATACTTATTACCTAGGGTTGTTCTACATATTTTTTTGTCAAACTCTAATCAAGTCTTCAAAGTGGATGATGAAGGTCTTCTGTTAGTGTCAAGTGATCTAGGTGTTTGATTCAAAGAGGATAAGTTGTTGTTTAGTCCAACTCTAACGTATTCTAAAATCTTACAATTCTTACACATCTTAAGAATTTTATGGTCACTATAGGACATTTTGTGAAGTCTAGTTAAGTGAAAAATCTAAAATTTTGCTCTAGTGCCATTATGATTTTCAACCCTAAGCATGAAATTCAATGCTTCCAGGTTGAAATAAAATAGCTGAAAAGAGGAAAGAAAGAAAGAAAGAAAGTATTTAACATTAAAAGAAAGAGAAAATTCAACTTTTCGGGGTATCCGAGAAACTCTACCAGGGCTATGGACACTTGGCCGGCAGTAGAGCAATGTTCAGGAAAATCACAGCGACAACCTCATCAGGGCTATAGATGCCTGATTGGTAGTGAGGCAATGTCCTAGATGCTTTTGGAGTTAGAATAAACTATGTAGCTTAACTTGACGGAGCTTGGGTTCCAATAGCAACTAAAGGATGGGAATTAATGCAACTACACACACTTGGATTTTTAGCATACTGAAGGTTGGGATGGCTAGTGGTTTTGATCCTTTGGTTGAGCATCTAGTTTTTTTCTCTAGTGTGAAGGTCAAAACTAGAGATTCTGGGTTTGTGATTCCAATTTGTCATCAAAATGATCTAGAGCATTTCCCTAGCGAGTTGCCATTTGTTGTGAATGTTTTGCACACACACCCCACCATGGGCAGGGAACCCCTCTTTTCACTCCTGATAGGCTACTTTGTTCCTCTCTTGTTTTGTGTGCCCCATTTTCCAATCTCAAATTGGTCATGTTCCTTCAAATGATCAAATTCCCTTGAAAAAACTCACCTAATTGGGGTATTCAAATCCAGGGAGAAACAAAGTCCCTCTTTCCTTTTCTGTCTTTTGTCTTGTTCTTGCTGACTTAGTCCATGATCACTTGATTCACTTTCTTCTACATTTTTGACTTTTGGGACAAGTTTCTTGTGGATTTGGGATATTTTTGTGGTGCCTAAGTGAACTTCCAATGTTTCATTAAGTTTCGGGGGTTTTAGAAATTTCCTTCCAAAACTTTGTCTGTCTTTGGCTAGTTTGAACATCTGCCGGCCCTCAGTGACTCAGCCACCAGAACTCAGCCCCTCCATGGCCGTTTTGAACATCTTCCAGCCCCTAGCGACCTGTCCTCCCAAACTGGACCCCTCTGTGGCCGTTTTTGGAAATCCATCCCTCTTTGGTTGTTTTGAACTTATGTGGTCCCTCGGCAGTCCACCTTCTACATTTTTGACTTTGGGGACAATTTTCCTATGGATTTGGGATGTTTTTGTGGTGCCTAAGTGAAGTTCCAATGTTTCATTAAGTTTTAGGGGTTTCATAAATTTCCTTCTTGAACTTCGTCCCTCTTTGGCTGTTTTGAACATTCGTCAGCCCCCGACAACCCGGCCTCTAAAACATGGCCCCTTCATGGCCGTTTCTACAACTTCATCCCTCTTTGGCTATTTTGAACATCCATTGGCCCTCAATGACCCGGCGTCTGGAACTCGACCCCTTCGTGGCTATTTCTAGAACTCCATCCCTCATTGCTTGTTTTAAACTTTCATGGACCCCCGGCAGTCTACCTTCTACATTTTTTACTTTGGGGACAAGGTTTTATGGATTTTGGATGTTTTTGTTGTGCCTAAGTGAATTTCTAATGTTTTGTTAAGTTTTGGGGGTTTCAAAAATTTCCTTCCGGAACGTCAGCCCTCTTTGGCTATTTTGAACATTTGCTGGCCCCTAGCGACCCAGCCTCCAAAACCCAACCCCTCTATGGTCATTTTTGGGAATCCATCCCTCTGTGGCCATTTTGAACATTTGCTATCCCCTGGTAACTCAGCCTCCGGAACGTAGGCCCTTTTTCATCATTTGGGAATTTCATTCTGGGCCAATGTGTGTTTATTGCCATTTCAAAGGGCAGTAACCCTCTGGCTTTCCCCTTCCAAGCTTTCACTTTTTTAAATGTGTCAAATCTTGAGGAAGTTTTTCTTGGAACTCTTCCTTCCCCTTTTCCCATGTACTATAACTAAAAAACCTTGATTTTGCTAAGTTTTGTGAGGTCTGGGAGCTTCCCTTCTGGTTTGATATCCCCCATTCACTACCCACCCCTTTGGGCCCAGATTAATTTTTATGGTCCAAATAAGCTCCAAATATGAATATTATGATCTTTTGATGATATAGGGTGGATCTAACAAGGATTTTGCAAGATTTGACTACCATTTGTCTTGATTTGTGTATGAAAGCACTTACGACACTTCATGTAGGTAGGATTCAAGGTGCATACTGCGGGTCCGTTAGGAGACCCATCAAGAAAGATGAACAAGGAAAGGTAATAGATCCTATCACCATTCATTTCATGCCCACCTTTCCTCACAGTGCCTATCAACAGACCTGGCATTAGAAGCAAGCCTATGTCAAAAGAGTCAGTGACAAAATGCAAGGGGGTGGTCTTGAAGAAGGCATGAGGGAGTTGTTTGCCCAAATCAAGGGCAACCAATCAAATGATGCCAATCATCGACGGGCTTGTTTGATCCAATGAAGAAAACCGTAAACACATCAAGTAAGAAGGAAACTTTTAGGTAGTTTCAGCTATAGTAAAAGGGAAATCAATTGAATGACAAAACTGCTACAACACTTGGGCATTAGATGACAAAATAGAGAAAAGACAAGGAATGCATTTTTAATTGTTGAATATTGTGGGGTATGTGAATCCCTAATGTAAACAAATTTGAGCCACTGATTTTGAATCAATCCTAGACATTCATTTGGGCTTTGGAATTTACCATAATTAGGGATTTTCCCCTCATTTGTAAGGGTTGGATGACTAATGTAAAGACATTTTTTAGCAATAGAAAGCAACATTGCATGATCTATGGGTGTTCCTTTTGAGTTTTCTCTTTATGTATGCATGGTTCAACTTCCCTATTAGTGTAGGTGTTAGTTTCTTAAATGGAAGTGGTGATGGTGATTGTTGTTTCTGTATTTGATGAATTTCCAGCTCATACTTTTTGTGGTTGATTGATGATGAGTCACTTTGTAAAGCTAGTTTGAGCTTCCTTCCTTTATTGTTGCAACTTAGTTCAATTACATGTGCATGATGTGTGTGTGTAATTTGGAAATCTGCAGTCCTTAGAAGATTTCACTAGTTTTGTGTAGTTGTAGGTTTTCTTGGTGAAGCAAAACTTAGTTTTAGGGAGTTTTTCTACTGTATCAGCCTCCATGATCATTGTTCATTTGTAGTTTCAAGTCTAGGAACTTCCACTCTTCCTTGCCCTTTTTTCCTTTTTTTTAATAAGTACCTTAGGAAAGGTTCATTGCACATTGTAAAGCCAAATCTAATGATAAAATGGAGTTCCAGACTACTGTTTGAACTTGTAGCAAATGCACAACTCTCCCATCTTAAGAAATCCATTTGAAAATCCAAATTCCCATGCTTTGTAACTCATCCATTAGTCTGCCTTGTGATTCCAGCAAATCACATACCATCAACTAAGATATTCCAAGCACTGTCAAGACCTGACATTAGAGACACTGGGATAGTGTTCTGCAATTTGATTGTGGAAGATTTTGTTTCAAGAGAGGTGATGAATCTATACATTACCTTTGTTTAGAAGTGCATTAAAAAAAATCAACAATTTCCACCACTGCCATACCTATAATAGAAAACCTTCATTTTTTGATTGAAAGTGATGATGACTTACAAGTTATGAAAATAATAGTTGAGATATACAATAAACATGTTCCTTCTACTTCCCTGTTAGCTAACATTGTTGTAAGCCAAGGAGGACCTCACAATCTTCCTCCTTCAACTATAGCATCCATACCAACTTATACCACTCCTCAAGTTACAACAACTATGCATGGGGTTAGTCATGTGACTCCTTCTTTTGCTATTCCAACTAGCATTCCTAGTTCTTTTATGGCATCACATATTCCTTCTTCCACCTTCACCCCTCTTAGTCTCCCTTTCACTTCCCCTAACATTACATACACTCCATCACCATTTTCCCTTCCACCTCATACCACCTACACTAATCCCATCATTACAAAACTCTTTAACATAGTTTCATCCATGCAATAACAAATCTTCACCATTAGCCAAAATCAAAATGCTCTGTCCACATATCATGTTCATCTATTAGTCTGTTATCCTTAGAAATCTTACACACATAGATGCCACAAGGAATTGAAATACCTAGGTTTGAGAAATACAGAGGAAAATGAGACCTTACTAATCATATCAATGCTTATACAGCCTTGTGTAGCGACTTTTTCCTCGATAATAAATTGTTAGCCAAACTTTTTCCTAGAACCCAGAGAAGGACATTGTATTGGAGTGGCTTTCAAACTTACCCAATCATTCAATCCAATAATTCAATGAACTTGTAGATGCCTTCATAAGTCATTTCCAAGTCCATATGACTCCTAAAAAGACAATGGTTGACTTAATGCAATGTAAACAAAATGTTGATGAAAAAGTAACAAATTTCATTTCACGGTATTAGTCATTGTATGCCCAAATTGATGTAAAGATTCTTGATTCACATTTGCAAAAGATTTTTATCTAAAAATTGCACATTCACCTTCAAGATAAGTCAACTATGATGAAATTTCCTTCACTTATGCATTTACGCACAACCCTTTGTGACTATCACAGCTTAGTTTCAAGCTATGATTCAAAGTCCACTTCTAACTGAGCTGAGAAGTCTGAGAAAAATAACTAAAACAACATGAAAAACTTTAGACAACCAAACAAAAGAAAGTTTTATAGTTCAATCCACCTTCTCCACAACCTAGGAAAATTGTTCAAAGTCAAGTGGCATTTGTTAACATAGTGGTGCCCTTTAACTATGGGGACTCAAAGAGACAATTTACACCCTTACCCGATACTCTCCATAACACAATGAACCAATTGCTTCAACAACAAATGATCACGTTTCCTACTGTTAAACCACTTGATACCACCAAGCCTTTACCACCTACATTTAAACCTAATGCTTATTATCATTTTCATCACCAAAATGGACATGAAACCAAACAATGTAAGTGTATCAAACACTTAGTTCAAGACCTCATTGATTTTGGTTGTTTTTCCATTGCGGGTGTCAATGATCAAGGAAATAAGTTTGTTGCACCCCCTAACCCAAATTTACAAATTTTTACCAACCTTATTCCCAAACACAATGTTTCATTTGTCAAGGCTAGTGAACCTTCAAACATTGATGTAATGAATGTTGATACAAATACTGAACAACATGATCTTACTCCAGATGTTACCCACGTTAATCCTATGGATGAACTTGTGGGTACAATAGATGTCTTTCATAAGGTCCCAACCAAAAAATCTCTTGATATTACTTTTTCTTCTCATGATATACTTAAAAAGCTTCCTAGTGGTCCTCTTTACATAGCCAGCCGAATATATGATGAGCCCACTAATGGAATATTAATAGATCCCACCTGTAGCAAGAATGTGATCACCAAAGAGTTTTTAGTATTACATGATCTTTATCAAGATTATTATTACAAACCAACTGCATGGATTAAAGCACATACTAGTTTCGTGTGCCCTGCAATCAGATCAATCATACTCCCAATATAGATAGGACCCAAAACATTGGATGTAACATTTTCTATCATTCCACAATCAAACCAATTTCCTCTATGGCTGGTTCATACTTGGCTCCACTCAATGAAAGTAGTCCCGTCAGTTGTTCACAAATTTTTGAAGTTTTTGTATGGCAATGGAATATTTACCATACACCATAGTGGCTTTAATCCGTTATCCTCTATAGGTAATTTTTCCTTAGAAGCGTTTTGGCTAGAACCTATGGAACCCATCACCCTTCAAAAGGACTTGTTTTTCATAACCTATCAAAAGTTCAAATCCAAACACATATCCAAATTGTCTCTTCGTAACATGTCCCCTTCCACTTCCACTCCTCATATCCTAGATCAAACCATGCTTCTGCCTAAGTTCAACATTGAACAAACAATACAACCTCATGAGTACCCAACCATAAACACTTCTCCTTGTTTAAATGATCAAGAGAAAATGAAACCAATCCTGTCATGCCTCCTCATGTCAAAATTTTTTATAAAGTGATTCACTCATCTTATTTGGTTTCTTCCACTATTACCCCTTCAGAAGAAATGGAACCCATGATCGATTAACTTGCTCTTAAACCTCAACAATTTCAACATAAAATAAAATGAAACTACAGTGCTAGGGAATGTAGGTTTCATTGTTGTCTCCTTGCTCATTAGTCTCAAATGGAAGAAAACAAAAAAACCAACCTCTACCTTTGAAAAAAGCAATAGATGATCACCCTCTTCCTCCTGAACCACCACAACATAATACAATCTAGCCCTCACAACAAAATGAACCAATCCAACAACTAGAAATTTTGATACATCCTTCCTTGGAAATAACCTTTTGTCCTCCTATCATAATCAATCTTGATGATGATGATGATGAGGAGATAACCATAATAGATGAAGAAGTGCATAACAATCTAAATTCTTTATTTTCATCTACCATAAGTTTAAATGATAAATATTCTATACCAATGAAGAACCTAGTACATCTCCTAGTTCGACATTTGCAATTCTTCCTTTGGATAGCCAACCACCCTCGCAATACACTAAACATGATTGGGAGGTAGATTTGTTGTTGGTGATTGATTTGGATTCACCTTACTAGCCTTTTATATTCATTTTACTTTTTCTTTTTCTTTGGTTTGATTTTATGTGTGTATTGTGTTCTCAGGCCATAACCTGTATTTGACATTCTCTATCTTTGTACACTTCCTCTATTTGTACCTCTATTCTTCTATATGTCGTGCATTTCCTTTCTCACTTTTGTTTTGTGTTCTCCTTTTTGGGATGACACAAAGTGTTGAGATGCCCTATGTCTCTTCCATGTTGACCCCAAAAGGTCCTTTTTGTTTTTGTTTTGTGTTTTTCCTTTTGGGGATGATGCAAAGCATTGAGATGCCCTATGTCTCTTCCATGTTGACCCAATCGATCTCTTTTTCTTTTTAATTTGTCTTTTTCTTGTGTTTTTCCTTTTGGGGATGACAAAAGGAATTGAAACCAAAATTTCTCCTTCATATTGACCCAAAAGCTTAAATTCCTTTTTATTTTCCTTTTCATTTTCTTTTCGCTTATGTTTCTCCTTTTTGGGATGATGCAAAATATTGAGACTACAATTTCTCTTCCATGTTGACCTAAAATAGACTTTGTTTTTCTTTTGTTTTTGCTCTCTTTGTGCCATTCTTCTAGTTCTATGTGATTTGGGGAATGATGATAGTTCTGAGCTCTTTCATAAAAACATTGCAGCAACGAACATACTAACCCCAAATCCATAGATCCCTTATGTGTTTGGTGTGTTCCTTTCTGGGGGGAAACTCCATTTTCTTTTGTTCTCTTTTTCATTCACATGATGCATCCTAACTTAGAAACATATGATTTGGCATAGGGGCTTTCCAAGTTGGCTATCATGTCTTGTTTGCTTTTTGCATTTTTCCTTTTCTACTTTAAAGTAATTGCTCATAGAATGGTGTATTACAATTCATTTAAAGTGGGGGGAATACATTGGCATCATTTCATTTGCATTCTTGGTTCTTAGTGCAGCCTTTTCACTTCATACAATGTGTTTGTCACTTCGTAGATGACATTGGGTTTGAGGTCCTTCATAAGTGTGGACTATCTTAGCATATTACATTTCTTTTAGTAGCTTGATGTGACACTATACATCCCATCAATTGTGAATATACTATTCTTTAATTGGTCCTCTCTTGCAGATATTAGACACAATGTTGCCTAAGTTACAAACTTAGCATGAATCTAGCATGACTCCTTTGAACATCTTTTACATTTAACATCTTACATTTTTACATTTTATATTTTTTCCACCTTGCATAACACAACTTGCATGCTTGTGGTACATTTCTCTTTTCTCATGGTTCTAAGCATACAAAGCTTTGCTTGTCTCATGAGGCATGAATTAACATTTTCCCTTAAATTGCCTTGTTAAAGTTATCAAGAGGTATAACTTTGATATGGTTGAGAGGGAAGCCCATTCAGCGACAAGACTTTCCCCATAGCCACCTATGTTTGTGAGTGTATACCAACTAGCATATGTATCTTACCCTTTTGGGTTTTCTCACCCAATGGACCACCATGAGTTCTATCACCGTAGAGTGAGTACACATTTCTTTTTCTCAAAAATAGCCTATATCTAATCCACAACTAGTTGGACAAATGATGGGAACTCAATCTAATTCTCCCTTTTCTTTCTCACTTGTGTACCTTTGTTCTTATGTTTAGTTTACCATGGAATCTTCATCCTGGGGGATTGATCATACTCTTGATCATTTTCATTCCATCTTCCTAAACATAAGTGCATTTGGACCTCTCTCTCAATGTGCATGGCTACTTTAGGGTGATTTTGAAGCAAGTTCATCCTCTCACTAAAGTGGGGGCTAAATGTACTATATAAACATGGCCGTTTGAAATTTTCATTGTCTTTTAGGTCTTTCTTCATGATGTCATATTGCTTTGATTTAATGTTGTAATATAGCTTAAACATTCACATTAGGTCCTTAAAATTCAAATTATGGCATCTTGTGAAGGTGTTGTGAAGTGTTGTAAAACATTTCTACACTTTTCTTGACTCTATTCATTACAATTCACCTAAAAATCACTTTTTCATCACTTATCAAGTCCTATTTTGAAGTGTTGTAACAAGATTTCACATTTTTATAGGCTTAATTTCACTATTTACATGTTTCTTATGCTTTATTTGACCCCCTTATACACTCATAAGGCTCAATTAAGTGTGATTTTCAATGTAAACCCAACAAACAACATTAAATGCAAGATAATTCCTGACACCCACTTTCAAGTCCAAGGTGGGACCCATTCACCATGGGTGGAGAATGAGTCCCTCTTGGCTCAAAATTCAAAATATTTCAAATTTCTTTTGAGTTTTTTATCAAAAAATGCCCTATGTCTTCCTGTGATGAAGTATCATCAGGTTACTAAGGCAAAAGTGTGTATAAATATGTGTTTTTCTCCTCATTTTACATCTCCTAATTCATTCAAGAAATCTTTTCATTCACTAAGCATTCAATTAGCATTTGAGCACTTTGCAACATTCAATTAAGCATCAATCAAGTATTTTGGAGAAGCCATTCATAGATCTTCAGATTTCTTCAACATGGTTGGTGAGTTTAGGACATTTGCATTTTGTTCATTCATCTTTCATTGTTCATTTCATTTTATTTCTTCATTAAGGGTTTGATTACCAAAGTGGGATTTGACCAAGGGAAATCCCTATAACCTAACCCTTAACCATTTTCCCCCTTTTGCATGTGTGTTTGCAAACTTGTTTATGCAGATTTGTTAAGTATTTAGGTGTTGAAAAGTGGAAAAGAAGTCAACAAAGTGTTTCAAGTCAACTACGACCTATTTCAAGCTTGGAGACAACCTACAGTTTTTTTTTTGCATATTTGATTGCATCAACCCAACAAGAAGAAAAGCTTAGATTTGGTACTACAAAGTTTGTCCCCGATTTCATAGAATTTTGGAAGAGGACTAATTCACCATTAGTGGCGAATGAGTCCCACCTTAAGGCTCGAAAGTTAGATTTTATCAGATTTTGGATCCCAACACTCAAAAACCTATTTTCAGAACATTTCATCAGAAGGACTAATTCGCCATCAGTGGTGAATGAGTCCCACTAGTGAATTTTAGTGATTTTTTCAGCATTCAGGACACTCCATATTCTTCATTATTTTCCTAGGTGCACTTTGATTCAACTTTCTTCACTTCTCTTTTGCATTTGTTCATCTTTTAGTTCGTGCTTGTATATCACATTGTGTTTTCAAAAATTACATATTTCTTAGGTTTTGCATTCACAATCATTCAATTAATTAGTTTAGTTGCATTTGATAATCTCATTTATCCTTAATAACATCATACACATCTTAATTTGAGTGAACCACATTGATTTTTCATAAGGTTTATTTCTCTCCTTTTAGGTTAAGCATCCTAAGAGTGCAAGAGTAGCCTATAAGCCTCATGCCCAAAAATTTATAGTTTAGTTTCATTATGTTCTTTCTTCCTTATTTATTTCAACTTCCCCACAACAAATTTTTCTTCATGATATTCTTTTTTCAGTTCCCCATAAAAGACTATTCATTGTCTTAGTTTGCCTCTTCTATTCTCCATATTTTAAACTTCTATTTAATGTGGGTTTTAGAACATCTATCATTTTCCTATGATTCTTAAGTGTTTTCCTAATAGCTATTTTCTAATTTCTCTTTTTGTCTTGTACCAATATGTTTCATGATATTCTTTTTTTCTCAAATTAAAAATATAAAGTTGAACAAGTAAAAGAGCTATTAGAATAACAATTTAAAGCCACCAAACTATTTTTTTCTTTGTCCGCTTATACAAATATCTTTTCAACTTGCCAAATATTTTTAAAACTTAGTTATTTATGACAATACCTATTTTTTTTAGGCTATGACAAAAATTATATGATGCAACAATCTTTGTAAAATGTGTATAACACCACAGGCTTAATTTATTGATTTGTTTGAAGCTCCCTGGAACAAATTTCCCAGGTCTATTTATGTAAGGGGTGAAGCTTACTAATTACGTGGGATGGTAGTGTCTTATATCAATGCATTTCATTATATTCTTTCTTCCTCATCTGTTTCACGATATTCTTTTTTTCTCAAATGTTTGAACGTCCCCAGAACAAAATGTTCTTCATGATATTCTTTTTTCCAATTCCCCATACCAAACTGTTCATTATCGTAGTATTTTTGTTCTATTCTCCATATTTTAATGTTCTATTTAAAGTGGGTTTTCCAACATATGTCATTTTCAAATGATTGTTAAGTGTTTTTCTAATAGGTCTTTTCCAATTTCCCTTGACCAAATTTTTTTTGATATGGAAATCTATGTATGTGAAATTACTTAAAAGAATATTCAAAGTGAAGAAACCAATTCAAGTCAAATGCATATATAGATTTGAGTTTGAAACATATTCCTGCTTACCTAAAAAAATTATTACTATCTAGACAAGGTGTAACAACAAATTCTATGTAACAGTTGGCTTCTCAATTCAAAATTCAAGCTACATTATTTGCCACTAAATATTATAGAAAAAATAGGGAAATTATAAAAAAACTATTAGAAAAACACTTGAGAATCATAGGTAAATCATAGATGATTGAAAACCCATGCTAAACATATTCATACAAGACAAGCAGTCTATGTAAGAGTTGGATTTTCAATTCAAAATTCAAGCTACATTCTTTGGCACCAAACCCACATTAAATAGAACTTGTAAAGCCAATGAGTAGCAATAACCTGTACAAAATGCCTATAACACCATAGAATTAATCAAAAATTTGAGCTACATTGCCTGGCACTAAATATTATAGAAAAATAGAGAAATTGTAAAAGAGCTATTACATGACAAATTCTATTCACGACTGGGCTGATGAAAATCCTGTTAGAAACTCCAAACAAATAAATTGAACAAATAAAAGAGATATTAGAAAAAATAACACTTAACAAACACCAAATTAATTTTATCTCTAGCATGTTTTTGCTTTCATACTAACCCTCTGCATATATATATGCAATCACTCCTATGTTAATATATAATTGGTCCTATGTTAATAGTCTGCTATCAAACCAACCACAGAACCAAAGACAATGATTTTTAAAATAGACTGCTATCAAACCAACACCATAATGGCTCTTTTGACAATGCAACTTAATCAAAGTATACTTTCCCACACTGCAACATTCAATATTGTATTTACTTTGTCCGCCCACATTTACTTCATCTGCCCCATTGTACAATAATGACAGAATGCAATAACCCTCACATGAGAAAACACTTACCATTTAGCTTCTGCGTATTGAGGACACTAACACCACCACCACCAACCCACATAATTACCAAGCTCCATGGCGCCACAAAAAAGCCTGGTCATGTCACTGCCTATCAGACATCACCGGTTCTGGCAAATCCAATTCATAGCTGGATTGACAAAAATCCTAACGAAATCTTCAAATAAATAGCCTATTGGCTGATTATACATTTGTCGATGATGTGGACTTCATGAAATTTGTGTAGCTAGTAAAGATCAACGTGTCAAGTGCTGCTGAAGCTTCAATTGCAACCAAATTTTTGAGAATTACTTCTGAATTTGTATCCAACATAACTTTTGGAAAATAAAGAGTCACCTTTATTGGCTGGAAGCGAATTGTTCTGAGATCCTCATCCATAGGAAGAAATTTCATTCCCACTAAGTTGCCTCACCTAGGAGGACACTTTTGTAAGAGCCTGGTCTGCCTAATTGACGTAGAACAACAAGCATTTCGGCAAGGAGACGACATCCAAATCCATAAGTCATTCAAGAGGTTCCTCGCTGTAGCTGAGGTATTTGTGATAGCACCTCCATATTTCGATCTCGTGCTTCTTTGACTCTTCGATAAGGGATTCAAACTTGCGACCTTTGATTATGTACTGAAACATTCGATTAGAGGTAATACAGTTTGGATATCCGCTGGTGGGGACGAGCTTGAGCAAAGTAGGGGAGGTGACCACTGTGGCATCAACACCTGTCTCTCCCTCTTTCCCACTTTGGCCACCGCTCCAATTGATTTTCCACCCTTGCGACCTGAGACAATTGCATATCAAAATCAGTACGAATAACCATACTTTTGCTGCAGGCAACTTTTTTTAAGAAAAATCTGACAAGATAATTCTTCCGAAGTACTCAAAGTATATTCTAGCCATCTACGATAAGGAATGTCTTCTTTTATATTTTGTATTTCCTTCGGTTGTCTCAGTTTTCTATTAATAACATGAAATATTAAAAAATAAGTACTATTGTATTCTCATATTTAGAGTAAAAATTCATTACTCTTATACTAAGTACATAATGGAATGGAATGGAACGGAGTAAGATTAGGTCTCACAATCCATCTACAAAGTCAAACTTTACAGTATGCAAGATAAGCCCGGCCCACTGGAAGCACACTACGAAATGAATGATGCAGGTGTCACTGCCAATGACTCATTCAACACATTGAACACGACTATGCAAAAATCCTTGTCTTCTTATAAGCAGAGCATCCCTAATAAAATAAAATAACCCACCCAAATAGATAGATATTTATTTAATTTATCCGCATTGTCTGTCTATGATTCTTAGTCCACTTGAAATTGTGAGAGAATAGAATTCAAATATACAGTACACAACAGTTGACAAAGCGATAAACAAATGGTGGTAGGGAGAAGAGGGTCCTGTATGTTGCTTAAGCTTCACATGGCTACATGCTCTTGGGAATTTATTTCAGTTAAGAGACTAAAGTGCCTTAACGATTTTTTAATACCAAGAATTCTTTTCATGCAATTATGATAGCGAGCAGTCATGTGTGTCCTTCAACCTTGTTTATGTAAGATATCTTCAGCTTGTGAGTTGTGTTCCACTTGAAACTGGGGGCCAAATTAGGACTTTGATATTTAAATATGGCATGAATGAGGTAATTGGTGGAATGGTTCATTCAGGTGAGAGGTAACTATTGTAAATATTAAAACAAACACAGAAATGGAATAAAATAGAAAATCAAAGAACAAAATATGAGACACAGATTTATAGTGGTTTGGCAATTGCCTACATCCACTCTCAAGCAGGGAATAATTCTATTATCAATCACCAATAATACAATACACGATCTGCCACATATTTATATAAGGCTGAGAGAATATGAACGGTCATGTGACCATTGGGCTTCACATTCCAACAATCTCCCCCATGAAGTCCAACCAACACAACCATGCATTGTGTCATCCCTGCATTTCTTGTCTTCACATTGCAACCAGACTTGAAGTTTTCAACTTCACCAAATATTGTTCACAGACACTTCTAATGAGTGGTCTCCAAAACAAGTCACATCGAACAATGCTTAACACAATCCTGACAATATCCAACACTGAATCAATAAGCTCAGTGCCTTTAGTATAGTGCCCCTTGGCCCATTCTGGGCAGTCCGCTTGCCAGGAACTCCACAGATCAGGGGAGGACTCGAAAGTGTTCTCCCTGTTTAGCCTGTATTTCTCATCTTGAATAAAATAAACACCGTAATAAGGCACATACTCCATCAACAGATTGCACACCTCCACTTGAACATCCCGTGGCATTTCCAATGTGGCAATTTGGTAGTTCATCTCAACTATGTACCTCGCTAGTGTAATCATTAGTAAACCTGTCAAATCTCGCCCAACATGTCCCTCATAAATAAGCACTATGTGACTCGCACCATCACCAGAATCCAACACAATACCAGTTGTATGAAAAATCATGAGAATTCGTTGATCCTCCCAAACAAGCGACATGGGCACATCCTTGAGAGAAATCTGGCGCTCCTGCTCGTCAACCCGAGTGTCGGTGTATCTCAAATGCTTCGCGCTGTGGATATCAAAAGTAGAAATACGATGGGTCTGCTCGACCATCATGTCCATGAACATGGTCTTGTCGTGCTGGATGTGTCCATCGAGAGCAACATTTCTCACAAACGTGGGGTTGGACATTAAACCTAGCAAAAAATTTGTAGAGACATAGGTAGAGAAGTCCTTCACACCCACCTCGAACTGGATGTTTCTGATGATGATGGGCTGCTCCAGCGACTGCGCATCCTCCTCCATCACCAGGGTTTCCACGCCTTAACCATACACTTCTTCCGCGGCGGGGTAGTATTTCTTGTCCTCTGCAAGAACAATTTGCACTTCGATGTCCGTCTTCATATCCATATCGAAAACCTCACGCTCCTACATTCGCTCATCTTCTTCTCCATCAGACTCTTCATCGGAGTCGATCTTTGGACCTATGTAGCTCCCGAATTCATCATACAAGCTGTCATCCATGGTAACTTCCTTGCTAACGTTCTCCTGGAAATCAACCCCATCCTTGCTCACGCCATGGAGGTCGGCCTTGATGATGTGGGCATCCTTGGAAAAGAGCGAAGAGGCAGCGGAATCCCATAGCGGCAAAGCCTCCGATGGCTTCATAAGCTCTAGGGGATCTCTGCTCCACAGCTATATGTTTTCATTTTCGCCGCTTCTTGTATACACTGGTACAATAGTAGACTGTTGTGGAGGACTTCCATTCATCTTTGTCGTCGTATCCGCCTCCTTCTGCAGTGCAATGGGCGGCAGGCTCATCGACCTTTTAATCAACCCCTCATCCACTAGAAACCGCTGCGCAAGATCAGCCAGGGTCGTCTTTCCGTGATCCATGTTCGCAAGAGCATAGCTAGGAGAAAGCTCTTTGGCCTTCTCATCCGTGGCTTTATCTTGGAACAACTTTCCATTCGCCACAATTGGCTTGGGCTCGTCGGTTTCCACAACAACGACGGGCACCTCAGACTCTTCTGTCTGCATTATCTTATCATCTCCAAGCACAACATCTGCTTTTGAACTACACCCAAATCTTTGTCTCTACCATTCTGTAATTGTGAATGCTCCATTTTCTCCCCCAATAATGTCGCTATCTTTGTCTTCCTTTGCATTATCAAATTGGGGGATAGATGTACTGTTACCTGCAAAGGAAGGTGATTGGAGGTAAGGATCAGAAGGTATAGCGTAGTAAGAGCAGATGGAGCCATCAGACATGGTGATGAAATGCTTTTCCAACACCTTGAAGCCTATCTGAGGCGACACCTACGCAGCCTTCAATTGCGCAGGACTATTTGCATCATATGTCGCCTGAGGGTTCAATTTTTCACAACTTTTGGAATCCCCGTCACTCTCTTCACTGTTATTCACGGCATCTCCTTCCCCCTTCAGACCGAACAACTTCAAAATATCCCAAGGTGAATCAGAATCGTTCTGAGACCCAACTGGTGTTTGGTTAGCAAGGAAATTAAGAGAATTCACATCTGACGTTGGTCCAAAACTGCAGCTTGGGCAAATGGCCCGTTCTGACGGCTGCCATCGTGGCTCTTCTGGTGCGAGCGGCAACTTAAAATTTCCTCCGCCACCTTTGCCCACAGCTAGGCCGAAGGTAGGCTCCTCCTTCCATGATTTAAACAGAGTTTCCTGCCTCTCATCCATAGACCCTCGTCCTCCGCATGTCTCTGCCAATTTTGGCTTATGGCCGTTCGTTTCAGCTTCCAACACAACCTTCGAATCTCCACATTCAGTGACGTCGCCCGCAAACAGGTCCTCCTCTACACCAACAGGTTTGACCAGCTTAAGCTTTGCAACGCCATTTCCAGCTTCTGGTGCCAAATCTACAACCGGCTTGCGCATGGGATTTTTTTTGGAGCCCATGATACTTCCCCAACACCTGGGGATTCATTCTCCTCCAAAATAATCTGCAGAGCACTTTCAGACCTTCCCTTGTCTGGTTCCTCTGCCCCTTCTTCATCTCTTGCTCTCTTTCTCCTTTTGGATCACTGTCTTCTTCTATGTTTATTGCTCTTTTTCAAATTGTCATACTCCTCTTCATAATAAAATATATCAATAGTCTCAGCAAACGAAACTTTCTTCTTTCGTGTTGCCCAATCTTCTACCTGAGGCTCCCTATCTTCAAACCAGTACTCAGGAGCCCCATCAATTCCTCTGCTGCGAGCACTACTAGATTCCAACATGCCTATGAAATCTTCCATAACAAATTCAGTTTCAACATCTAATTCATCCAAAAAGTCTTCAATAGGATGAACAACTTCATTATAAAATTCTCCAGAGCCACAGGACCAAGACATGAGAACTCGAGCCCAATCATCCAAAGTTGCTACGTCCATTTCTGCTTAACCTCACAACCTTGCTCTGATACCAATTGAAAATATTAAAACAAACCCAGAAATGGAATAAAATAGAAAATCAAAGAACAAAATACGAGACACAGATTTATAGTGGTTCGGCAATTGCCTACATCCACTCTCAAACAGGGAATAATTCTATTATCAATCACCAATAATACAATACACAATCTGCCACATATTTATATAAGGCTGAGAGAATATGAACGGTCATGTGACGGTTGGGCTTCACATTCCAACAACTATCACATTTTGCTATTGTTCTTTATGCACAGGTGTATTGTTAAATAAATAATGCTTGGGGTTTCTTTGCACTAATCTCGAAATTGGTATTATGTCTCGTTCGATTTAGGTATAGTGTAAAAGTTTCACCTCAAATTTTCTATTTTAAAAGCTTGTATAACAAAAACTTTATAGTGACTCACAAGAACACAAAATCTATTATTTTAATTGCAATAATATCTAATTTGAAATTTTTTGGTGGTCTATTCGTGGTGCATCTAGTTAGTTGATTCCAACAAGTTCTCTTGGTCGACCCTTGTCATTTGGTCAATCTGTGCTAGAAAAGAAGAAAAAAAATATATGAAAATGAGTGAGACCTTCCCACGGACACCTTGTACCCTACTAATATATGGGGAAAGCGAGTGACAAAGATCATTCTCCTCTCTCATTTACTACTACTTTAACCCCTTAACAACATTGTATTTGTTTATATGTTTATGTTATGAGATTTATCCCCATGTGGACTCTAGGGTTGTAACCCTTTTCTATCCACATTATTCTTGTGAATATGTATAATATTAATTCATAAATGATAATCTAGATATTTATTCATCAAGCTTATAGATTTTGTGATGATTATATTCTTGCATTATTGGGTGGAAAATAACATTACCTACACTATGTATTTTGTCACATTTACAAACTTAAATTAAAACATATTAATACCCATTAATTGATGTAAAGGGAAGTGAATTACTCTAATTTAATATATTGCATACACAAGTATAATATAAATTGGATTAATTAATAACATTTGTGGGCATGAGAATTTAGAATTAAATATTATTCTAGAAAGGAAAATTCAAAAAATAATGATAATTAGTTTTCAATTTAATAATAAATTAGTTAGTTACAATTTTGTAATATGGATTTGTTTTACGATTAGAAATAGGTATTTGAATTTGAATTTTACTCAAGATTTCAGCTTTTGTTTAGCTTGATTTTAGGCTTAAAGCCCACTACTTTTGCATTTGCAAATATTTATTTTGTTTAACTTATATGCTTTTGACTAAAGAATGTCACTCAATGATCCAAATAATAGTTTGTAGTATATGTCAATGCAATCTAACAATGCCATAATTATTCTATTAGATCTCTCTTCTATTTTTGTAATTCAATTAAAGTGAATTAATGGTTATTATTTTACACAACAACCTATGAAACAATTTAACATATTTTTCACTACAATAAGAAAGTAATGTTAGTTAGGAGGGAGTTAAGTTGTTCCCTTTTAAATTTTAATTTAAAATTTTTGGGTTACTTTAATCTCAAAACTTTGAGCTATATATTTTTTACACTCATAGTTTATCCAAATAGGTGAATGGTTGAATTGAGGATGAAGATCATTCATTTAAAATGTGTGCCAATGGAGTAGATGAAGGTTCAAGTTGTATTTGAACTCTTATCTACAAACACATCAATAAACTAGTTATTACATTACCAACAACCTTTTCAAAATGAGTCCAAAATGAATGGTAATAGTTCAATGTGTCCACTTTCACTATTTTAATAGCAATATTCTCATTGCACATTTATATAATAAAAATATAAATTTTCATTAACTTCAAATCAAAGTAAAATATGGTGGAAATGATAAAGGAGAGGTGTAGGAAAACAAAATTCCAAACTAAAATCCTTTTAAATATATTTCGTAAATGAGGAGAATTTAATGGATTCATGAATCTAGCATTTTATTTTTACTAGATCTACTTTTCAATATGCACTTAAGTATCCTGCTCAGTCACAATTGCACTTGATTTTAAATATTTTTTTAAAAAAGATAAATTTTCATGATTTAGCATGCTCTAACACTCACATATTACCATTGAAATTTAATATTATGCTTTTTAAAACATTAAAACTTTAAATATTGATTAATTCCACTAGAAATGTGTGATTTCCTAAAAATGTTTGTTCAAAATTCATCTCACTAACAAGCTGAAAAATATCAAAGTATTAAAGTATTTTTGAGTGTGAACCTCCATTAATCAATTCATGATGGATATTATTGGATTTTTTAAGACCTAGATTCCTTATCATGACACAAAAACTATTTGTTTGATGTTATTTCAGGATTCTCTTATCTATATTATAAGAATATAAGAGGTGGAAAAAATAAATTATAATTTCTAACAAATAAATTTTATTTTTATTTTTTATATCATAAATAACTTTTGAAACTTGATTTATATACACTATAATAGCTTTTGAATGATGATGGGTATATGCACAAATTTTAATACAATATATTAGTGTTAAGTATCATCATTTTACTTTAAAAGGTATTTTAAAATTTCATGTTTCCCATAAATACGATTGTCTAGTTCACGAGTGTAATAAATAATTAGTATTGAAGCATTCCCTAAGTAAAATTTAATTTCCCTTAATTCATCACAATTATAAATATTTTCTAAATTCTAACACACAAAAAACCAAAAGATGTTTCATCTTAAATCTAGATTTTTAAATTTTTATAACATCCCAAAATCCTTTTGGTTTCCTTACTAATAAAGCTTAAAGACCTAGTTACAAACATTAGGTAAAGAGATATAAAGACCTAAAACCATTAACAAGACCATGGGAAACTATCCTTTAGATAACATTAAGTCACTTGATCTTAGTTCTATGCACAATGTTGATATTCAGTCTATATTTTGAAGAACTGAAAAACTTTGACAAATGGAAGTGGATAAACATGTAATAATCAAATATCTAGGTATATCCTTTACTTTCCATATCAACTCCTCATACGAATGAGTCTCCTCATGAAATTTATTTTTCTTTACAACTAATTTCTACATGATCTGTAAAATGTAAAAAAATTAAGAAGGTTATATATAAATAAGTATTTTTTATTGAGAATTATGAAATATATATAATGGGAGAAGTTTTTTTTATGATGTCCATAGTAAAATCATCTCTTTCAACTCTAGAAGTACATAGTCACCTCCTAATAAGAATAAGAGGAAATTTTTTATGGATAATATTTTTCAAGTAGTTACTATTAAAGATTATTTCTTCTCAATTTTTTTAATAAATAAATTATTTTTGTAGTGGATTAAAGGTGGTTTTCATATCTTATGACATTAGAGAAGTCTATTTTCTTGAAAGATAATCTTATTTATACTTTTATTTATTCAACTGAGAAATCTCACATATTGATTGATGAAACAAGTCTTCTTCCCTTTAGTTTTCTACATTATTCTAGGTAAGAAAATTAATCATTATATCTCTACATAGTGTTTTTTTCTTAAAATTGGACGTTTTAAATGATTCAACTAATAGCTCATCTTTTTATGTATGCATTAATATCTATTTTTTTTAAGAACCTTTTTTACATGTTTTAAATAATAAAGCCAAAATAATATCGAGTAACTTCCAATCAAAAGTTTCTAAAATAATTTAATTTAATTTAGAAAAATATATTTAAACTAAATAATTTAATTTATTCTTAATCTTAACTAAAATTCAAGATGATGTTATTTAGATCATAATCTTGGATCTTATATTATTATCTTTAGTATGAATGAACAAGTTTAGTTAAGACTTTATGTGAAGACACAAAAAATAAAAAATAAGTTTAATTTATTTTTAATTTATTTGAATTATAAATAATTAGATACTCAAATTCTATCATATTATCATGTTTATACTACTCTATTTTTATACTTCTTTATTTTCTATACAGTAAAAATTCAATCACTCGATGATTTCTTGAATTCAATCTAATTGAAGATATTTTTTTATATTATGCTATAAAATTGTTATCATAACCTCAATAAATATTTTAGAAATATAATTTAATTTTTTTCAAATAAATCAATATTTTTGCAAATAAAGGTAGACTATAAATTATAAACATCTTATTATACATTTCTTTTACATCAATGTTTCTATGATTTTAAAGAAAATATATATATTCATTTTTGATGGTGTATGTTAACAAACTTTAGAAAAGTAAAGAATGGGTGGTATAAATATGTTTTATCTTTAAAGTTTTCAAACGTGAAAAAATGTAGAATCTATGTAATGTTGCATTAAATCTAATCGAGAAAGAATCTAGTCCCCGTCATGGCCATAATTTTAAATTATATATGGCTATCAATTCAAATGGAAGAAAAAATGGTAGTTCACTCTTAGTGGTATTTCTTATTTTTTGAAAACTGAAACATTTTCTACCATTTTATAATTAAACTATTTAAGAATAGTAATTGCACCTTGGTGTTCAATGGGAACATTGAAGAGGTGTGGAAGGTGAATTAAGAAAAAAATGGTTTATTTTTTGCATTAATTTGTACAATGCATGAGGTCAATTGGTAGTCCAATTAGAAAATGTAGCTTTTTGTGCATCAAAGGTCTCACTAGATAAGTGACAACTTCAAAGGAACTATGCATCCACTTAGAAAGTTTGAATCAAGAAGATAATCAGGTTCCATTAGCAAAGTCTCACAATATTATAAACAATAGGGAAAGAGGGAGATAGAGGGAGAGAGAGAGGTAGAAAGTAGGAGAGATAGAGAGGAGAAGAGTGTGTGTGAGAGAGAGAGGTGTAAGGAGATAGAGATAAGGGATATAGATAGAGAGTAAGATAGAGATAGAGATGGAAATGGAGAAGGAGAGGGATATGGAGAGGAGAGGGAGAGATAAGGAGGGATAAGAGAGAGGTATAAATGGAGGTAGATGAAATACATATATAGAGAGGGAGAGAGGGAGAAATCAAAAGATAAGGATAAACATATGAAGTGATATATAGAGAGAGGTAGAGAGGGAGAAGGAAAATATAATTAGAGAGATAAAGATACAAAGACAAATATAATTAGTTATAGAGGTCTTGGAAGAGGGAGAGGCAGAGAGATAGATATATAGAGCGATATAGAGAGATAGAGGGACAAATATAATCATATATAAAGGTCTAGGAAGAGGGAGAAGGAGAGAAATGGATGGATAAATAGAGAGAGGGAGAGAGAATAGATAAATATAGAGAGAGATAGGGAGATATATATATATATACATAAGGAGATATAAATAGAGTGAGAGAGAGAGACATAGAGACAGATAGAGAGACAAACATAGAGATGTGGAGATATACAAATAGAGAAGAAGAGATGGATAGAGAGAGAGGAAGAAAGAAATAGGGGAGATAGAGAGGGAGAGAGAAAGAGGAATATATAGATATATACATAGAGATAAAGAGATAGATATAGATATATGGGAAGAGAGAGGGAGAAAGGTAGAGATAAAGAGATAGATATGAGGATAGAATGGATGGATGGAGGGAGAGATAGAGAGGAGGGAGATAAAAAGAGGTAGTGAGTGAAAGAGAGGAATAAGTAGAGGAGGGAGAGAGAGAAGTGGGGGGAGATGGAGAGAGATAGGTAGAGGAAGGAGAGAGAAGTGGGTGGGAGAGAGATAGGTAGAGAGGGAGAGAAAAGAAGAGGGGGAATAGAAGGAGAAATGTAGATAGAGTGTGATATATAGAGAGATTGAAACTACATGAATTTTTTAAATGAATGTTTCAGATCATACTCCATGATCAATCATCAAGATAATATGCATGCACAAAGAGAGAAGAATGGGAAAAGGGGGTAGGAAACTTGATGGATAAACAAGTGAGGGGTTTGAGAGGATTAGAGGATAATAGGCTCATATTTGACTAATAAGAAAAAAAAGAAAAAAAAGGTAGATTAAATTGATAAAAAATTAAATGAATTCTTATCCACTATTAATATTAAAGAAACACTAGATTAATATGCTAAATTAACAAAATTATTAAATTATAAATAATAATAAAACAAAATTAAGAGAATAATTGATATTAAATACAAATAAAATAATATTAATTGAAGACGTGAAAAACATTGAATAAATTTATAAGACAAAAATTTGAGAAACAAAAGAGAATAATAAAATGAAATAAAAATTACAAACTATTATGAAATAAAGACCGGATGGACCCCTAAGAGCTCAATGTTATATAATATAATTATAAGTTTCATTCCTTACAATTAAAAATGAAAAATGAAAAAAATTTACAAGAAAATCAATCAACAACACAAGCTTATTCTAAATAGGGACGAAGAGAGTAAAATGAACACCGAGTGATATAAAAATGGAATAAAACCAACTCCGAAAGTTCAATTTATTTTAAGAAGGAAACACATGGTGGTGACATAGGTAGTTATAGGTACTTAAGTTTTATCCTACCATGCCTACCAAGGTCTTACCATATTCTTTATTTAATACTAACTAGTAATGGCACCTTATTGTGCAATGGGTACGTCCAAGAAGTGTGGAAGGTCAATTAAGATAAATTTTGGTCTTTCTTTTGCATAAATAGCACATGATAATTATATTTATATTTATATATATTTATATTATTTTAAAATGTAATAATAATTGTTTTATTTATATATATATTTAATAATTTTGTTAAAAAATATAATAATTATATAGTATAATCATATTATTTATAAAAAATAAATTATTATATAAAATATATATTATATATTAATTACGTCATAATGTTAAAATCTAAATGTGCTCATTATTAGGATTTTAATAATTTTGATTTTAATTTATATCTTGTATATCAAAAATATTCTACTCACTAAAGTTGAAACCCACTTCATATCTCTTCCTCAACTTTTTATGAATAAATCTTTTAGTTTTTTAATTTATATTTTGAACCCTCATTAAACACTCTTCTTCAATATGACATTCTTCATCAATCAAACAGTGAATAGATGACTAATCTAACATTAAAGATGTTATTGCAAGCATCCTCATTGATGCACCACCACGACTATTCACAGTCCAGTCAAGAAAGGAAAATTGTTTTAACGAATTCTCCTTCCTACAACAAGGAAAGCCTCCCACCTGAAAGAGAACACTGCTCAGGATCTTGGCCATAATTTTAATTTTAATAAACATACTCTAAAACCGTCGTCGAAACCTTATTTTCAGGCTGTACCTTGCCAAATTAGAGAAGTGAAAGGTCAATACAGCAAGGCAGAGTTTGGAGGAACGAAAACCAATAGTGGCAGGGGAAGTAGTCTCCAAGATACCGAAAACCAGTCAGAGCTTGAGATCATGTGAACATTCCTCGCTTTGAATGGTACGATTCACTATAGCAATGGTAAGCTTGCAGGAGGATGAAACGACGTGATGTTTAAAGTTTGTTGAGCAGATTGACTCGCCCAGAAATCCTAGTCGAAGTACTGAGCGGAAGAAACCCTGAGAGAATGTCATCCACAAGATGCGGGCTAGTAATGACACGAGTTACCAGGATGGTAACGGTGGTATTCATTTCCATGGTCCGGTCAGCTCTAACTTTGCCGGCAGGAATTGCGCCTGTCCACAATTATTGCTGTGGTAGTACAACATGTCCGTGTGAATCAATGGCCGTAAAAATCCGTGAAGGCGTGAAAATCCATAAAGGCGTGAATGAAAAAGCAGCCAACGCATGAAAAGCGGTGAGAAAGCAGATGAACAGGTGAGATTCGTTATAATGCCAATCAAGCAAGCCCTGTCCTTCGTTTTAATGAGCTTGGAAAGCTCATATAGGACACGCCTTCGGCCTAAATATTTTGTGTCGTGTTGTCTTTGATGCCGGCAGGAAAAAAGGGCCGAATTTACAGGGAAAATATCACAAATTCTCGATCTGACGGTTATAAGCAATTCAATTGTCTTGCATCGTTCATGTAGACTGTTGATAGACAAAATAAGTTTGGGAAACCTCAATGAGGGAACGCATTCGACGTAAGAAAAATGACTTTTATTAGATTCTTCGAAACTTCATATATAAACAGTGTTCTAAAATAAGATCGAAAAGGTGAAAATAAGAGGCTACAACCATCGAATACCCGATTTGGTCCCCACATATTGGAAGTGGAACACTGTTTGCGAGCAGAACACCGCCTTATATCAATGCCCACTACCAGACGCTATTATAAAGAAACAAGAAACATGCGGAAGAATGAAAACTGGGTTAGCCCTTTAGTCTTTTACAAGGATTTAGTTGGTAAAGTAAGCTGCCATGTGAAGTCTAAGCTACAAATAGGCCCCTCTGTCCCAGTTTTTTCCATCCTTTGTTTATAATTATCACCCGTTCTTCCTCTCTGTGTGTTGCTTGTTTGATTCTATTGATCCCTCAATACTCCTCAACCATGGATTCGAAGAATACTGATCAAGTAAAAATCGATCAATCTCGTTGGGTTAATTCAATTAGGGATGGTCTCTATGTAAATCTTGAAAAGGAAGAGGAAAAGGAATTCTGCATAGCCGTGTTCAATGTGCCGAAGGAGTTATTGGCAGTGAACCCTGCAGCATACATTCCACAGTGCGTCTCCATCGGGCCATATCACCAGTGGAGATCCGAACTTTATGAAATGGAGAGATACAAAGTGGCTGCGGCTCGTAGGTTTCAGCAGAGGATTGAAGGTCTCAAGTTCGAATCTGTAGTTGAAGAATTGAAGAAGCACGAGTGGCAAATACGAAGCTACTACCATAAATACCTGGACTACAGCGAGGAAGCTCTGGCATGGCTCATGGCTTTGGATGCCTCGTTCGTGCTTGAGTGCCTGCAGTTCTACGCCAAAAAGACGGACCAGGCTTCCTCAGAAGTGTCATCTGAGGTGAAGCAACTGGGCAGAGTGTTAGATCCATCTGGCAGGAGCACCACCCATAATGCAATTATGAGAGATTTATTGATGCTGGAGAATCAGGTGCCGTTGTTCATCTTGCAGAAGTTGTTGGAGATGCAGTTGGGTTCTCATGACATGGCACAGGAAAGGTTTTCCAACCTTGTATGTCTTGCGTGCGAAGATTTGTCGCCGTTTATGTTCAAGATGCCGGATAGTTCACGGCAGCGTATAAAAGAAAGGGGTCATGTACTGGAGGTGCTCTATTACTCCATTGTCCCATCATCGGCCATGGACAATAGCAATATAGAGGGCGATGAGACTGGAAAGGAGCCGTTGCCGGATACGACCTTCGTAAGACAGGTTCAGAATACGGCATGGACGGCTGTCTGTACGTTAAACGTCGGTCCTGTTCGACGTCTTACGGCACTGCCTATGCGTCTATTCAAAGGGAGGGTCGTCCAGTTTGTGGTCAAGCTGCCCATGCGCCTTCTTTCTTCTCTAGAAAATCTTCCAATTCTGGGCGCTTTTAAAGGGCCCTTAACTCTCCTCTTCGGACCCGACAAAGCAGAGAAAGGCGTGGAAGAAGAAGGAGAAAGAGAAGAAGGAGGAGGAGCTTCGACTCTGGAAATTCCCCCTACGCGGGACGAACTGGCAGTTCCGTCCGTGTCCGATTTATTTTCAGCAGGAGTGAAATTCCTTCCTACGGACGGAGACCTCACCACAATACGCTTCGACGCGGTAAAAGCCACCCTTTATCTCCCAAAAGTGAGGTTGGATGCCAATTCAGAAGTGATTCTCAGAAATCTGGTGGCGTTCGAAGCGTCGGCGGCGCCTGGTGCGTTGATCTTTACTCGCTACACTGATTTCATGAACGGCATTATTGACACTGACGAGGATGTTCGGTTGCTGAGAAATAGCGGGATTATTTACCATCATCTGGCAAACGACGGGAAAGTTGCAAGCCTGTGGAACGGCATGGGCAATGCGTGAAACTGACAAAAGTCAAGTATTTAGACAAAGTAATAGCAGACGTCAACGAGCATTACAACAGGAGATTGAGCGTTGCCTTGATGGAGTACGTGAACAAATACATATATGGTTCATGGCAGTTCCTCACTCTGGTGGCTGCAGGGATTTTTTTGCTTCTTACTTGTCTGCAGGCATTCTGCTCTGTGTATGACTGTAAGCAGTGGTGGACGGATACAAATTTTCTGCAGGATGAAACGACAACATAAGAGCATCTGATATCAACTTACTTTTTAATTACTGCGAATCTTTTATTTTATTTTCTTCCGCAGAACGTCACTTATATTGATCACTAGTGTTTCTAGGTTAGACTTTGTGTTAGGTTTTATATCTCTATCAGTGTCCTCTATTTCGCTTATTGAAAACTCCATCATATATTTTACCATATTAACCCAACAGGTAGCTGCTTTGTTGTGTGGCTTTTTCTTTTTAGCCAACTATATAGATGCTGTACTGTACTGGTTTATTCATTTCTTCTTGGTTCGATTAAAAAAAGGTCTCAGCATATCGCAGGTGTGGCCCGTGTTCTTCGCTGTCTGCTACCTATTTATAGGTACGTAGAGAACTTTTATTTATTAAAGTTAACTGCCCCGAAGATGGCTTGGTGGGAACGCAATGATGTACGATATCTTCCCAGACCTTTTCTATTTCTGTTATGGTTTTGTTTGTTTAAGGAAACTGCGTTTATGTTATAAAGGACTCTGTATACGAACAATAAAGCTCTGTGGAAATAATTAACCTTACATTATCTGGTTATTTGAGAGCTTCGTTGTACTCTTGATAGTTGATTTTGTTTCCATTTACGTAGAAAACTTGTCAATACTCTTCCACCCTAAAATTAGCTGGCACGTTCTGATATGGTTGTTTGAAATAGTAAATGAGGAATTTCTGATGAGGATCTTTCATTTCTCTATCTTGAACAATTTTTAATCCAATCCCAGCTTGCGACAACAGTTGAGTGCCGCTCTGAAATATAGGTTCACACATTTTCTTTTAACATTTTTTCATAAAATTAAAAAACCCAATTTCATTCGAAACAATTATTTTTATAAATTATATAGTGGTAAACATTTCTCATTAATTAATTGTTTTTAGTATTAAAATTTAAAAATTTCTTTATTTCATACATTCAAGAATAAGTATCTAATGAGTTTTAATGTAGGGAATCAAGTTTCAATTCATTATGAATGATTATTAGTTTAAAAAGTAAAGTATCTATAAATATCTAAAACAAACTTAGAGTGACATGAAATTAGATAATAGCATAAAGTTAAAAGTAACTTTTGTTGCATTAATTTAGTTTAATTATAAAATAATAATAATTAAGCTAAGTAAATTAGAAGAGTTAGGAGTTAGTTCTTGAAATAATCATGAAGAATAATAATTAATGTAGTTTAGATTTGATTTGTTAATGATGTAGACAAATTCAAATACCTATAAAAAATATTTCTAAAATTACTTTATTTTGATTTACTCTTGCAAACACAACAGTATTGAATTAACTAAAATTGTAAACATGCATCTAATCCAAAGAAGAGACAATAAATAACTTCTATATTAAAATAGCAATTCATACACAACTACTATTTATAAGTCACATGTGAACTCTCATCAATCCAAAGTTTATTAGCACCTATCTAATCTCCACTTCCACAATTTTGTACCTCCTATCCTTTTCCAACAATAATTTTTAAGTGTCAATGTTTTGCCCTCTTCTAACAATAAAAACAAATAAAATTAAGTAACCAAAACTAGGCTCACAACAACAATATTGTTGTTTTTCCTACTAGATACATGTAAGACTCATTGTTCAATTCTAACTCTCCAAAAATAGCATTTACATACAACCACAACAAATATAAACAACTACATAGAATAAAATACCAAAGCAATTACAAACAACAACAATAAAATACAAAGAATACCAACGCAATTATAAACAACCACAATAAAATACAAGGAATACCAAAGAAATTATAGACAACCACAATAAAATACAAAGAATATTTGATTAGTTTGCTAATTCACAAAAAAAAAATCTACACCATTCTCCCCTTCTTCCAAATTTTTGAACCTCCTAATTCAAAGAAAAAATAATTAAAACCAAACATCAAGAAAGATAACATACTAAGAAACTTAAGAATTCAACTATTCTATTTTTTTGTTATGTAAGATTTCTTCTATTCTAGGATGATACTATATTGAACATCGAGATAAGTTTTTGGGTTAGATCATAGAACCATTCTTTTATCTTAAAGAACCTTGTATACGCATAAAAATGGTCATGTATATAATCCTGGCAATTAATTAAATATTTATTATTTAATTAATTTTCTAAAGTCCTCTACATATGATTGAATTTAATTAATTTAATTATATTGTTCATTCATCTTATTTCTCTTCCATAATTAAATAAATTTATTTTATTTAATTATTTTCATATGTCCTCTTAATTAATTAAATGAATACATTCTATTTATTTAAATTAATTATCACTGTTTGAATTTAAATTAAATCTTTTGATTTAATTAAGTTTAAATATTTCCCCTTTCTTCTATTTTAATTCTTCTTCTAATTAATTAAATGTTTCATTTAATTAATTTCATAAAAGTGATTTAATTAAATAAATTTTATTTAATTAAAAATATCTTATGTTTTCTTTCCAATCCAAAATTAGGTATTTTAACCTAATTGTGCAATCTTCTCATATCATAATTAAATATTTTATTTAATTATGAGATATTCTGCTTTTTTCAATAAAACATGATTAAAGCTCTTTTCTTATCACAAACTTTCTTCTGCTTTTAAAAGCTTAATTAAATATTTTTATTTAATTAAGAAAAGCTGAATGTCCTCCACAAATAAATAATTGAATTTTTAAATTCATTTATTTATCAGCTTTTAATCTTTCTTTTTTTCTTATCTTCTCTTCTTTTTCCTCTTTCATGATAAAATAGAAAAATCTGTTTCTAGGGTTCTTCTATCTTCTCCTTCAATTTCATCTATCTTCAGCCGTTTGATCTGCCAGGAATTATCACAACCGTCAATCGAGACAGCCAATCAGAATCATTCAGAAAGTCCTATAAATACCTATGTGAATCCAAACATTGGTAATAGGCAATTAAGTAGAGTTTATGCATTTAATTCATTTAGTATTCATTTATCATAGCATCATGTTTATTTCAAGTTTCTTAGCTAAAATCACATCTTGATTTGGAATCTAAAAAGAATGAGTGCTTCATTGTTTTCTTCTAAACATTTCAATTTCTAAAGGGAAATTAATCACTCTGAGCGTGAATCAAGTGGGTGTCTTCCAAAACACCTCACTTGGTTCGCTTTTGTCAAAACCCTTTTTAGGAGGCCTGCTTGGAGCACACAGCACTCTAAGGGATGACCTTAATTAAAGTGTGAATCGAAAGACACGCTTGTTTGGAAGTTGAAATCTTGTCACTCTGAGCTAAGCCCCAAAGAACTTTATACCTTTGGGAAGTGAAGGTGAAGGGTGGGTTACCCCTTTCTCCCGGCTTATTGGCAGGATTTTTCTTTCAAATCATCCCTAGTCAACCTTGTGAAAACTCACTTGAGACCTAATTGGCCATACCCCACTTGACTAGTCATAAGGCTTGTTGTTGTGTATTCAAGTGTTTGCTTAATCATAACATCTAATCTTGGAAGACAAACTTATCATTGTGCTTGGTGTGTGTGTTCATGCATTTACATGTGAAATATTGTGTTTGATAGTGCCCAAGTCAAGTTTCCAATAAACACTTGCCACATCATCCAAATCACCCAATCTTATCGTTCCACATCATATCCTAAGCATTGTCATTTCTTTAATCCAATCAACATCATTTTACACCATGAAAACATGGGAAGATATGGCACAAGAGCTTGTCCACATGCTTCAGGATGCTAAAACAAGTCAAGCACTTTTACCCCAACGATTCATTCAAAGTGCCCATAACATTATCCAAGAACTTCAAGAAAACAATTCACCTCAAATCCAATACCTCGTAATTAAAGCCAAATACCTCATAGCCACATGTCAAATCCAACAACCACAACATCATCCCCTATCCATTCATTATCAACCAATTCCACCTTAACCTAATGTGTCATCCCTTTCCACCTCATACCAATCTAATCAATCCACTTCTTTGAATGACAATTCCACATCAACCTATCAAACCACATCATGACAAACGCATGTGAATTTAAGTCCACCTGGGAAACAAAATCAAGAGCCTTTAAGTTCTCATACAACCATTGACAAGGGGAACACTAATCTAGGTCATTCACCCTCTAAGTATATCATACCACTATCCAATCAAAAGCCTATCCATAAGCCACCACAACCGAGTCCTGATTCATTGGCCTCTTTACTTTCTAAATCAAGTCACACCCATGAATATAGATATATAAAAAATAAATTGATGGGATTACCTAAATCCACCCCTATGCCTCCAAAGGATGTGACCCAAGGGCTACAAGAAAGGAATCAATTGTCACCATGTCATTCAACACATATACTTGAACAAACAAAAGAGTCCTCAAATGTCGTGCCAAGTCCTTCAAGTCAACCATGTCATCCACAACCCCTTGATCCCATTCAAGAGTCTTCCCCATTAAGTCTAAGTCAACCTCCATCATGCCTCCATGTTGTTGACCATCTAGAACATGTTGAGCCCATTCAAGAGTCATCTCCTTCCACTTCCATTCAAGCAACCCAAGAGGCATGTCAAGAGTCTACTCTCAAGCATGTGGAAACATCAAGACCTAGTCCTAATCAAGATCAAATCATTTTCATCCAACCTATCCATAATCTATATCGTTTTTATGATCAAGATGATATCTATAATGACGAAGAGCCTATGCATGAGCAACTTGATCCTATACCCATCCATGAGAAAGATATTCCAAATTCACCTCCACCTAGTCCTATCCATGATCTATCGACATCCATTTCCCTTGATGAGACATATGCCTCCCAAGCCAACATAGAAGATCAAACAAATACCTTGGATCTAAGTGAACACAATGCTAATCAAGATCCTAATGATCCTCCATCACCCACTATCAACCCCATTGCAAGTCCTCCATCATATGCTAGTGGTCTTTCCACCCTCATTCATGAATGTTCCTCCTTAGAACAACAAAAACCATTATCTTCCCTTGCTTCATCTTCTCCATCCAATAAGGAACTCATGTCTAGTGTTCCACCTACACCTAGTCTCATTGTCCATTGCACACTCCAAAACATGAACCACCAAGGTAAAATTCTAGACCTTCATGAACAAGATGTTTTGGAGCCCATCCATGTCAAAGTCCCTCCACGCTCTTATGACCTTGGACCTACACCCCAAGGACAACAACCTAAAGATGTTGGTACTTCTTCCATGCATCCTAAATCCACTTTCCATCATAAAGCCTATCATATCCCTAAAACATGTGTGGCCATTCCCCCTCCATCATTCCTACAAATGTCAAAAGCATGCGACCATACACCTTCCACTATCAAATCTGCCACCATTGCTTCCAACTCCTAATATCCCTCCATCAAATCGGCCACCATTGCTTCCAACTCCTAATATACCTCCATCTAATCTACCTCCACTTCTCCCAATACCTAATATCCCCACCATTCAATCCTTTTATCCATTTATCCATAAATACTCTAAACATCTTAATCATGACCAACAAAAGCACACATTGTATAAACATGAAGTTTCCACCCATTCCACCATATCCATGGGATTCAAAAGAAATAATTTTGATACCTCTACTTGTAAAGTCAAAAATCCTAAGGGTTCTCATGCCTTAGGACATCAATATAAAAACTCAAATCAAAATACATCCAAAAAGGTATATAAGCCCATACCTCCAAAAGAAAAGACCAAAACTAAAATGGTTTGGGTACCTAAGAAAAAAGAAATCAAGTTAAATGAGGCATTTACATCACAAAAATCCCAACCATCCACTTCCATCCCACATTCTCATTCCATTCAAAAGTCTCAAATTCCTAAAACCCACAAGCAAAATAAAAATCATAGAAATACTAAGTCTATGTGGGTACCTAAATCACTTCACCCTCCACCTCCTAAGCAAACATCTTCATTGCTTCCTACACCCCATCCACATCAAAAGCTTCAACGTTTATCACAGTGTGTGCAACCATTGGTCATGGTTCCCTTCCATTTCACAACAATTCCACATACCTCCATCCCCCCATCCTTCAACTACTATCCTACATATCTTCCCAACCACCTTCCTATGGTCCATGCTTTTGTATAAACCTTGCATCCATCCTTTTGCACAAGTCCTCTTCAATCCACATCATCATCCACTATTCCCCATCCATTCTTGCATAAGCCTTTCATAATCCGCCATCTACCTAATCCATCCCTTACCAACATCTATGAGCACTTGACATGGTCCATGCAATGACATCCATATCTAGTGGGACTGTCACCTTTCAAGAACTAGACACTTGATTCCCTCCTATCCATATTCACCTTCTCCTATCCAAAAATTCAAAAATTTAAAAAAGAAAGAATAAAACAAAAAAAAAGAGTAAAGAGAAATTCCTTCGTCCAATGGTGAAAACCTGGTAAACAGGCGCCCTAGATAAGTACCATGATGAAAACCTAGCAAATAGGCATTATGTGTAGGTTGATCTTCTATGCCACTTACACTTGGGGGCACAATGTCTTATCTATCCAACCTATCATTTTCATGTCATATCATTTCCATCCTACCTACCATCTTTAGCCATCATACATACCTATCATAGCGAATTCATTCATCCACCCTTCTTCTTTTGATCTTGATGAAGATATAGGGGCAAAATGTTGAAACATGTTTTGAGTATCTCTTGATATACCTCATCCTTTCAAACAATCATGTCATTATCCTATTGCCATAAGCTGTCATGAAAATCCTAAGTCTTGTACCTAGAATGGGGCATGTTATTCCTATGCAACATAGTCTTTGGAAATCACATCCTTTCTCTCTTATGATGCATACATCCATTTCATTCACTATGACTTATCCTTTCCATCCATGCATATATCATGAGTCTTTTATCCCTTATCCCATCACCCACCCTTTCATCCATCAATCCCATCACCCTTGCACCTAGACTTGGTTTTCCCCTTGTCATTGGTATCTAGCACAAAGGCTACTCAAATTTTCATCCTTTGACACCTCCAAATATTCTCAAAAATCCAAAAAAATCAAAACATCTCAAAACTCCAAAAAAATCAAAACATCTCAAAACTCCAAAAAAATCAAAACATTTCAAAAATACAAAAAATCAAAAAAAGTCCTGAAGAAATACAAAAAAATCAGAAAAAGTCCTGAAAAAAAATACAAAAAAAATCAAATATCCAACAAAAATCCAAGCAATAAAATCATTTCAATCACATCAATTCTTCTATCAAATCATTCAACAATTCCACCAAATCAACCATCTTCATCAAAACCATTGCAACCAATCCACTCAATCACAATCATTCCAATCAAATCAATTCTTCAATTCAATCAATCGATTATCTAATCAAATCACTTCAACCTAAATCATTCCAATCACATCAATTCTTCTATTCAATTCATCACATCCTATCATCCAATCAATCATCATATCATTACAAACGGTTTCTTCAAATTAATCAAATCATCTTTAATCATTCCGAGCAATAATCCAAATGCAAGTCAATCCTTAATCCATACCAATCAAGTTAATCTATCTTGTCAAATTATCCAATCACATCCTTGGGTCTTGATCCTAATCTTGTCGTAAACCAAATTAACCAATCAACCAATCAATTATCATCATCCTTGTGTTGCTCTAGGGATATATCGCTTCCCAACAATGACAACACTATCATCATCATCAATTGAACAATCAATCAACGGTTTACAACTTGAGGAGGGCAATTCCTTGTTTGTTTTTGTATCATTTGTGCATGCTTACTTGCTTGCTTGTGTGTGTTATCATTTTATCTTGCATTTGTATCAAATCCATATCATTCCAGCTAATATTCATATCTTGTGTGTGTTGGAATATCTTTTTGCATTATCCTTTGCATCTAAGGTCACATAATACCTTTTGTGCATTAGGACTTTAATGCTCTAAGCCTCTTTCCTCATACGTCTAGACAAGGTTGTATTACACTGGGGCATGAGACACATCATCACCTTGGTCCTTATACCTTGGTGCATAATGTCTAGTGCTATATCAAACATCATGGTTGCTCACTTTCATTGCAGCATAGCGTATCCTTTCATCTCCTTCATCCACATTCTCTCTTGCATCATTCAACTTATCCCTCCTTTATCATTTCATTTCATTTCGAGAGAATACCTGTGTTTGTCCAACCCACCTATCCTCTCGAGGGGGCATCATCAACATCAAAAATCAGAAACATATCAGGGGAAAATTTTTTATTTTCTTTGAAGCAATGCGTTTCACACATCACTTCAAAGAGGGGCAAAATGTATACGCATAAAAATGGTCATGTCTATAATCCTGGCAATTAATTAAATATTTATTATTTAATTAGTTTCTAAAGTCCTCTACATATGATTAAATTTAATTAATTTAATTATATTGTTCATTCATCTTATTCTTCTTTCCTAATTAAATAAATTTACTTTATTTAATTATTTTCACATGTCCACTTAATTAATTAAATAAATACATTCTATTTATTTAAATTAATTATCATTTGTTTGAATTTAAATTAAATCATTTGATGTAATTAAATTTAAATATCTCCTTTTCTTCTATTTAATTTTCTTCTTCTAATTAATTAAATGTTTCATTTAATTAATTTCATAAAAGTGATTTAATTAAATAAATTTTATTTAATTAAAAATATCTTATCCTTTCTTTCCAAATCAAAATTAGGTATTTTAACCTAATTGTGCAATCTTCTCATATCATAATTAAATATTTTATTTAATTATGAGATATTCTGCTTTTTTCAATAAAACTGATTAAAGCTCTTTTCTCACCACAAGTTCTCTTCTGCTTTTAAAAGCTTAATTAAATATTTTATTTAATTAAGAAAAGCTGAGTGTCCTCCACAAATAAATAATTGATTTTTTCAATTAATTATTTATTAGCTTTTAAATCTTTCTTTTATTCTTTTAAAGAAAGATGATTTCTTATCTTCTCTTCTTTTTCCTCTTTCATAATAAAATAGAAAAATCTGGTTTTAGGTTTCTTCTATTTTCTCCTTCAATTTCATCTTTCTTCAACCGTTCGATCTGTCATGAATTATCACAGCCATTGATCATATCAGCCAATCAGAAGTTTTTGAAAACTTTATAAATACAACCTCTCACAATTCATTTAAGAGGTTGATTCTTAGGTATCCTCACTCTGTCAAAATCATTCTGGAATCTTCCATCTTTCATCCACATTGTTATGCTGCAGAATTTGAGCAACCAACATTCTTCCAACATTCAACCTTCGAAATCTTGCATCCTTGTGCAGGTGGAGAAGAGCCATGGAGATCAATCAACACTAGTTTGAAAATCGGTTTACATGTTATTTGTTTACTATTTTTTTATTTTCATTCTAGTTTGTACTTCATGGTGCTTGATAGGATTTAATTTGTTTATGCAATTTAAACTCTTTTGATTTATTTAAACCTATCATACAAACCTAACCACGACATTCTCAAGCCAACTAAATTAGATACATAAATCATCATTTTTTTCTTCTTTTAATTTCAACATCTTGTTGGATTAAAGATTCCCCTTCTCTACCAATTCGTACTATTTCTCTTTTCCCAACTCCTTGAAGGCTTAGTGATCCTCCTCCATTGAAAACTAACATTCCTCTTTGAATCACCCACATCATATTTTCTTTCTCTTGCAAAAACCATTAAAAATACATAAAAAAATAAATGTTTTATTGTTATCTACATTATGCCTTTTAGGCATGCTTTGGAAGTCATGTTTTATGATGATATGTTTGTTTCCTAGTCATATATAATTCCATTCAAAAGATAAATATTTTATTGTAGTGTCCTCCTTTCCTATACATCAAATGTATGATGGTATTCTTCTTCCCTCAAGCAATCTCATTCAATTTTGTAACAAAAGTGATGATTGTATACTCTATTTTCATTAATAACTAAATTCTCTATCTACATATTGTTGGTTTTGTTCTCTAAAAAAGTAATTCACCACAAATGTGACTCTAAGAAATCCATCTTTATTGTGGCTTCTTCTATAATGTGGATTACTTCCACTACTATAACATCTTGGGACTTTATGGGTGTTAGGTTGTATTCCTCTTCATTGTATTCTTCAAACACTTCTCCCCTTGCATTATTAAATTTAATATATTCCCCATCTTTAAGGTAACACAACTTATCACTATCATCCATCTCATCAGATCTTTATCTTTACAATATACATCTGTATCTTCTCTTTCATACTCTTGGATGATCGCATTTATGGGTCTTCTATAGAACTATAATTTTACCAACTCTTCAAAGGATTTAATATTTTCTTATTCAATCATTTATGTCCCTTTGCTAATCATTGACTCTTTTGATTTCTTCTCTAAATATAACTCTTGCTCACGAGATGAGTATTTATTCTCACCATTCTTTTTCATCTTATCAAAAGTATTCAAACCCTTTTTTGTAAATTCATTTTAGGTTATAAGGTGAAGTACCAAAATCATTCTTATGTCTCATCCTATCAACCTATAAGAAATTTTTTAGTTACACATTCCACTCTCTAGGGTTCTTGTGCAATAATTTTTTTAGTCTCCAATAGGTTTTTATTCATTGCATTAGAAATAAAATTATTCTATAGGTAGTAATCAGAGAAAAGATTCAAACTTTTAACCCACATGATCAAAATCACATTTAGAAAATTTCAATGAACAAAATGCATGCTCATTGTAACATACAATAGTAAAAAAGATTGTAAACCTAGACATAATGTTATTTTCAAGTAATTTTATCATTAAATTTAATGTACATAACTTATATGAATGTGATTCAATCCATCTAGTGGAGTACTTTATGGTTGCATGATATATGTGTGTCCAACTAAGGAAGGTTGATTAATAATGATAATTAATTTTAAGCCCCATTAAGGAAATATAATATACCTTTATAGCTAGTTGATGTGGTACCATAGGTTTTATTTCTTCTTATGTAGAGTTTGGCACATGTGAGATGATTGCACATGTGTAAGAGAATCCTCAAATATAGTAGGCTATTAATATCCTAGCCTTAGGCTTGATAGGCTATTGTTAAAAATGGTCCTTGTCCTATCTCAATCTTCTCATGGAAATATTTGAACACCTAGCTAGTTTCTTCCTTCTTCAACAATTTAAGATATATCCCATCATGATTTATCCTAAATAATACCTTAGTCTTAATCATGAAATTATTGCTCTCTAGGCACAAGGATCTATTCTTGTTAGAGTTTAGGTGGGTTGGGAATTTATTTGTATTAGATAAAAACATCATGCTGCCACCCTAGAAATCATTTGGAGTAGTATCAAGCGCATGTTGGTATAATTATATTTTAGGACCCACTTTTGTAATATCCCATGTCAAGCACCATCCCTTAACCAAGTTTGTTAGAGTAACCTCTAGATACAAATTAAAAATATAGTCACTCATCTACCTCTTGTGGCTTTAAGGTCACTTTTCATGACTAGGGTCTTCAAAATTTAATCGTGTATGTAGATTAGATGGTAAAATATGGCCTTAGGTAAACACATGAGCTAAATCGCTCATTTCAGCATAAATATTTTAGGACACAAAAGTAACCAAGATAAATTATTAGGTTGCTATCCTCAAGGGAGGGCCAAAGACTTGGTCTAGGTTTTGGTCACCTTTTTTTTGAATGAATGATGTGATAATTCATTATGAAATGTCATAAACTAGGTGAATTAAGACTAAAATGATGAACTATTACAAAATCTAGAAAATTCAGAGAAGAAAGATAAAAACAGGAAGAAAAACTAGAAATCATAGTCATTGAGGAACCTAGCATATAAATTTGAGGTTAATTTAATAGGACAAGGGTATTGGGTACTCTAATAAAAAAATTCTAAATTTACAAATTTGAAAGCAAGTACAAGTATGGTAGTGTATGGTACTCTCTAACTATGAAAATCCAGATCCCAAGTTTGATAATTTGTGAATAACTAGCATTCCATAATTTTATGTTGAAAGATGCATGGATGTTTCAGTAAGGTTTCTTAAGCCTTGACATCTCAAATCCACCTCAATCCCCTTTAGACCCCATTTTGGTTTTCCTCCTCCAAAAATGGGTATGAAGATAATGATATAAATCATGTGCTCTAGGGAGAGGAAAGGAAAATGGATAAGAATGAATGATAAATTACACAATTGCAACATACACTTAGATCTACTTTTCTTTTAGGATTAAGTAAACTTTTCTTATCACATTAAAGGATAAATAGGAAGATGTGTGGAGGTTCTATGACTATTATGCTCATAATAAGAAATAAACATGCAAAATCTTACAATGCATAAACATGAATTTAATAGTGTGTTGAAAACTTTTAATTGAATGAAATAGAATTGTAGATCTTCTAATTATTATTCTTTCAAAATTACATTAATTTCCTTTAGGATTAGTTGAGAGATAAAAATTCAATTAGATTTTCAAATGGAAGGAAATAATTATATTTATATAATTTTCAACTTTTTTCACATTAATCATTAAGATAGGCCAACAAAGGAATTTAAATTCATAAAAATTTGAGGTTGAAGTTAAGATCTAAAATTTATGATCTAATTAGGTGGGATAAGGGCTCTAGACACACTAGTCTAGAAAATTTTGGCTATTTTAAATTATCTTAAATAAATGTTTAGTTCAATTTCCCAAATTTAAATCAATTTCCTAAAAATTAAAATTAAATGGATAAATGATAAGAATAATTAGGCACATTTTCTAGGAGGGTGCCAAACATAGTATTAAATAGTTAAGGGTTGAAATTTATGATGCTACATTTAGCCCCCACTTTAGTGAGGGTATGAACTTACACTCATAATCACACTAAATCATGGAGAAGTCAAAGATTCATTTTGCAAAAATACTAAGGAGGTAGGATACCTCCAAGCTAAGAGATGTGATAAACCCTATGATTGGGATCTTATAGAACAACAATGTCAATACAAGAGGATAACATATATATTTAAGTCACAATACAACAAGTCACGGTGTAATCTAGAAAACAAAAAGCATACATGAAGAAACAAAGGAAAAAAAACACAAAGAAAACATGAAGAGAACATGAAGAAACATGATGCAAAAATGATGTAAAACATGAAAAAAAAATACAAAACATGAATAAAACATGAAGCATACAAGGAAAATAAAAACATGAAAGTATGGGATCATAGACTAGAAAGATCCATGAATTCTTAATAGGATTTATACACAAGAGATGGCATCCATAAGTCATGGGCTAGTAGAGTTTGATATTTTCTAGGTGGCTAATGAATAAGTTGAAGAACCATTGGCTAGTGAAGTTTGATATTCACTAGGTGAGCCCCACAAAAAATAACACATGATAGTGAAGTATGATATTCACTAGGTGAATTTGATGAATAAGGTGAAAGAAAAATAGACTTCTAGATTATCCTCATATGTAGAAAATGAAAACAACACAAGCTAGTGAATTTTCATATACACTAGGTGAGTTCCATGAAGAACATAGTGAATCTCACAAAGTGGAATGTATGTCCCCACTTTAAATTAATTGCTAAATTTAACAAGGAGAAATTTCCTTAAGGTAGAAAGTGTAATATTGATAAAATGAGGTATGAGATATTTCTAAAAGCCATATTTCTCAAAAACCTACACCATGAACAAAAGTTTCCCCCAAGGACAAAGTCACAAAAACATTTTATAATAGCACAGGATGGATCCAAATATTTGAGGTCAATGTGAATCATATATAATGTATATCACAATGATCATTTGAATAGCCATCATTCCCAAAATAATGTGGATCTACAAGCACAAGGGAATAAGAGCACACACAAATAAAATAAAATAAGGATTTTGGGTCAACATGGAAGAGACCTAAATTTCTCGATGCTTTGCATCATCTCCAAAATGCATAAAGAGGTAGTTAAAACAAATAGAAAAATGAAGATACATATAAAAGAAGACCGTAATGGACTTTTTATCTTTGCATCCTTGTGCCAATGAGAAAATCAAGGGTCATCCAAAGAGGATTGAAAAAAAAAAAATACTCTTGTGCTTTGATGATGAAGGTGTTATGATAGCATCACCAACTTAGTGGTGTGTGAACATAGTGAATATTGCATACTAAAATGTATGGCCCCACCTTAGAGTACTTGTTAACACTAAGTTGGAGCAATTTCCTTTAAGTAGAAAGCATGGTATTTACAAAATGAGGCATGAGAGATTTACAAAATATGTCTCAAAAAGCTACATCATGACAAGAGGTATCACCAAAGAACAAACAAGTAATAAAAATATAATGTAATAGGACATAAGGGATTTAAAGATCTAGGGTCAATATGATTGATAGATAATGTATATCACAATGATAATTATAATTGACATTATTCCTAAAATACTATGGAACTACAAGAACAAAGGAAGAAGAAAAAATGATAAGAAAAATAATTATTTTTGGGTCAATATGGAAGAGACTTAAATGTTCTAATGGTTTGCATTATCCTCAAAAGGTAAAAAGAGGCAATTATGATAAATAGAAGAATGAAGATGTATATAGATGAATGCCACAAAATATTCATTATCTTTGTATCATTGTACCAATGAAAATGTCAAGGATCATTTAAAGAAGACTAATAAACAAAAATCACACCAAGCAACATGTTATGGGTAATAATAGTACACATAAGCAAAACACAAAGAAAAAAGGTATGCCAAATGTGAGTTAGTTTATACCAGATCAGTTGCATCCAAATATTTCTCTTCATATGGAGATGGAAGGAAGCATACTAAAGTGGATAGAATGAGTGTAATAAAAGTAGAGGTACTAGGGTAACCACATGATGGATCACTTGCTAGAGAAGGATCACCACACTTGCCCCTAGCTAAGTTCATTGATTCTACAAATATAAAAGACTATTATTTATGATATTCCAATTGTTCATCCATGTTATCATCTAAGTCAATGTCATAATAGACCACAATGGATGTTATGTTAGTTCTATTGGATTATTGCGAGCACTATCAATCTTAAAAGGAAATTTGGGAGGTGGGATGGAATAATCTCATGCAATAGGTTGTAGGGAAGGTGGTGATTTTTTTATAATTTGGCTTGGCTAGAAAAGATAAGGCCTGAGTTCATGTTTTTGTAATGAAGGAGGGATGAAGCTAGGTGATGGAAAAGATGAATGTTGAAGAGGAATATCATTTGAATCCCATTGTATGTAGATTTATTATTAGGTAAAGATTCACCATCATTTCCAAGTTGATGAGCCATAGCATGATGTAATCTCTTGCATTCCTCTACATTTCAATTTTATCATGTATGATCTTGAGCTTGTGATGGTGGAACTTGGGAATTTTCCAAAATTGATTCTGTAGACACTAAAAAATTGTCCTAGGCCCACAAATTTTAAATTCTCCATCATTTCCCATTTCACTCTTTATAATTAAATAATTTTTAATTAATCTAATTATTTTCTATTGTCATAAGTCTTCCATTAATTAAAGAATTTTAATTATTTAATTAATTCATTTTTGTCTTTATTCCTCTATTGATTAATTAAATAAATTTTATTTATCTAATTATGTTAGTAATTAAGTCCCTTTCTAAAATTAAATAAATTCTTATTTATTTAATTTTTATACCACTTTCTACTATAATTAAATAATTATTTTAATTATTTAATTATTCATTAGCCTCTTCTGTCATAAATTAAATAGATTTTAACTTATTTAATTGATCTACTCTCTTTAATTTTGAATTAAATCATTATTCAATTCAAAATATTCCCTTTGTCACATTCTCGTATAATTAAATAAATATTTTAATTATTTAATTATTCATTGGGGATCTAGATTAGATAATTTTTATTATTTAATTCATTTTTGTCTCTACCAATGCTATCTTCCACATTAAGTCCTTATCTATCCAAGTCTCAATTAACCTCCACCCTTGATTAAATTATTTATAATTTAATATTGACCATCAATCCTTATCATTTGCCCTATTTTTGCTTGAACCCTAGTCCATAGCTCATCTTTCATTCTTGGCCATTGATTACTGACATTCAATCCTAGCCCTTCATTCAAAATTATCTTTCCTATAAAAGACCTTGCCATTGTCATTTCTATCATGTAGAGTCTACATGAGCTTATTCTATCTTTTGCTATCTAGAGACATCTTTCTATCTTGCTATCAAGTCATCAAGTCAAACGCATCTATAGTCATTGTCATAGGCCTATTTTCATACTAAAAATTTGAAGGAAATTATTATGCTCAAGCAAAATGGAGAAGTGCAATGGAGGTGAGTCAATGGTGGCATGAAGATTTAGTAATATTGTTCCATATTTTGTCTTTATGCTCATTTGTGCTTCATTGTTTAGTAGGGTTTCATTTTTATGGTTTATTGCCCAACCTTAATATTTTAACCTTGATTACATTGGTGAACCTAATGTGAAAGGAAAAAATTGTAGAAATCATACAAAAATTTCAATTTTATAGGTTACAGGTAGGGATTGATGCAATCGCAGGCTAGATCGATGCAATCACATTTTACACAAAGCTGCAACCACGAAGTTGAACAACACAGTTTCTTTTCCTTAGGGAATAATTTGTCTATTTCTAATTTTGTGGGTTTTTCTTTTAGATCTAGGTCCTCTAGGTTTTCAATTTATTAGGCTAACCCTTGGGCATATCATATTATTCATTAGGTTGCTTGCATTTGGTAGATTTTTTGTTATTTTGTAGACCCATGTTTGTACAATTCAATCGACTTTCATTCGATGCAACTACTATTGAAAAATGCCACAATCATATATTATATAATGTAGTCAACATTCATAACATCACAGTCACAGTCTCTAAGATGCAACTACCATTAGTTGTGAGCCATAATTGTGTCTTTCTATGATGCAATTTCCTCTTCATTTACAAGTTTGTGGTTTCATCTAAAATTTCCAGTTTAGGCCTTTTTCATTTCATACCTTAAGGTTTTTTTAGTTACTAACAGTTGAATTCCAGCATGTGGCATAGGTGGAATGGAGACATCCAAATTCAACATTTCTAATCAAACTATATTGTCCTCTTTTCATTCACTCATTGGATTAAAATAAACCTTGCATTCATACATCATTGGGTTAAATTAACCTTAATTTTCATTTCACTCATTGGCTAAAAAGAACTTACATCTCCCTCATTGGTCTAAAATTAACCTTGCATCAAGCTTCTTTTCTCATATTGCTTTGAGGGTTAAAGAGAGCAAGTATTTTCATTGTCTTGTGGTTTTCATTTTGATTCAAGGTGTGTATGCTCTCCTCTTGCACCACTTGGTGATCTTGAGAATCAGAAGAATCTTTAGGCATTTTGTACAATCACCCACACATTTGGATTTCAAATTAAAATGAAACCCATGGGTGATCCCACAATAGTGGTTTACAATTTTTGGCCAAACTGGACACTGAAATTATTTTTTAAAACTAAATCTTCACATTCGGGCACTTATAGTAGCTAAACTGGAAGAATTTGAAGATGATGCAAGCTAGAGTCTTGTCAAATTTTCTCTACAGATTCTAAAAATATTTTTTTCAAAATTTTTGGAATTAGATTCCACTTCCTTTTCCATCTCCCACAAAAACTAGTTTTTTTCAAAAAACAACATTTTTAAAAAGTGACACACATCGTATAATGTATAACTTTTTTTCCATGAAGGATAAAATTCTAATTATTTTGAATTTAGATTTGTAACTCTGATATCTAGTGCTTCCACTTGGTTAGATAGTTTTTTATTGAATATTTTTCTTAAATTAGTTCAAAAGTCAAACCAATTACAATTCGAGACATAGTGTGACACGTATAACGCATAACTTTTTTTGTATATATCAAAATTTAAATTTATTTTTTCTATTGGGTCAAGGACATCAATATCTAGTGTACTCATATTTCTTAAATTTTTTTTTGATAATATGCTATTTTTCCACATGTGCATAACAGAGACCTTCATTTTCGATGAAAAACCTATGTTTAATAAAAATAAAATATCAAATACATAATAAAACCAAAAAATATTAAAATTATATTCATTGGATAGCTCGTTCTAAGGACTACCTAATTCCAGTTGGGTTGGTAAATATTCCTCCATTTTCATCCTCAAACTGAGCTCTGACGTGCCAAAATTCAAGTATTTTTTGTCTCAGGGGGGATGAGGAATAAAGGGGGTTCAAACGAACCCCTAGGGGTTTGAGCGAACCACTAGGGGTTCGCTCGAACCAGGGTTAATTTGAACCCTAGTTCATTCGAAACCCCCTTTTATAAGGGGTTTTGATGGGAAATTATTAAGAGGGTTCAGCCAAACCTAGGTTCTACCAAACCCCTAATTGGTTTAGTCAAACCAATAAGTTTGTACGAACCCCTAATTGGTTAGGTCGAACCAATAGGTTCGTATGAACCCCTAAA
>VDFB02193867.1:632590077-632617160 GCA_007258455.2 Sequoia sempervirens
TATATCACTCGGTGTTCATTTTACTCTCTTCGTCCCTATTTAGAATAAGCTTGTGTTGTTGATTGATTTTCTTGTAAATTTTTTTCATTTTTCATTTTTAATTGTAAGGAATGAAACTTATAATTATATTATATAACATTGAGCTCTTAGGGGTCCATCCGGTCTTTATTTCATAATAGTTTGTAATTTTTATTTCATTTTATTATTCTCTTTTGTTTCTCAAATTTTTGTCTTATAAATTTATTCAATGTTTTTCACGTCTTCAATTAATATTATTTTATTTGTATTTAATATCAATTATTCTCTTAATTTTGTTTTATTATTATTTATAATTTAATAATTTTGTTAATTTAGCATATTAATCTAGTGTTTCTTTAATATTAATAGTGGATAAGAATTCATTTAATTTTTTATCAATTTAATCTACCTTTTTTTTCTTTTTTTTCTTATTAGTCAAATATGAGCCTATTATCCTCTAATCCTCTCAAACCCCTCACTTGTTTATCCATCAAGTTTCCTACCCCCTTTTCCCATTCTTCTCTCTTTGTGCATGCATATTATCTTGATGATTGATCATGGAGTATGATCTGAAACATTCATTTAAAAAATTCATGTAGTTTCAATCTCTCTATATATCACACTCTATCTACATTTCTCCTTCTATTCCCCCTCTTCTTTTCTCTCCCTCTCTACCTATCTCTCTCCCACCCACTTCTCTCTCCTTCCTCTACCTATCTCTCTCCATCTCCCCCCACTTCTCTCTCTCCCTCCTCTACTTATTCCTCTCTTTCACTCACTACCTCTTTTTATCTCCCTCCTCTCTATCTCTCCCTCCATCCATCCATTCTATCCTCATATCTATCTCTTTATCTCTACCTTTCTCCCTCTCTCTTCCCATATATCTATATCTATCTCTTTATCTCTATGTATATATCTATATATTCCTCTTTCTCTCTCCCTCTCTATCTCCCCTATTTCTTTCTTCCTCTCTCTCTATCCATCTCTTCTTCTCTATTTGTATATCTCCACATCTCTATGTTTGTCTCTCTATCTGTCTCTATGTCTCTCTCTCTCACTCTATTTATATCTCCTTATGTATATATATATATATCTCCCTATCTCTCTCTATATTTATCTATTCTCTCTCCCTCTCTCTATTTATCCATCCATTTCTCTCCTTCTCCCTCTTCCTAGACCTTTATATATGATTATATTTGTCCCTCTATCTCTCTATATCGCTCTATATATCTATCTCTCTGCCTCTCCCTCTTCCAAGACCTCTATAACTAATTATATTTGTCTTTGTATCTTTATCTCTCTAATTATATTTTCCTTCTCCCTCTCTACCTCTCTCTATATATCACTTCATATGTTTATCCTTATCTTTTGATTTCTCCCTCTCTCCCTCTCTATATATGTATTTCATCTACCTCCATTTATACCTCTCTCTTATCCCTCCTTATCTCTCCCTCTCCTCTCCATATCCCTCTCCTTCTCCTTCTCCATTTCCATCTCTATCTCTATCTTACTCTCTATCTATATCCCTTATCTCTATCTCCTTACACCTCTCTCTCTCACACACACTCTTCTCCTCTCTATCTCTCCTACTTTCTACCTCTCTCTCTCCCTCTATCTCCCTCTTTCCCTATTGTTTATAATATTGTGAGACTTTGCTAATGGAACCTGATTATCTTCTTGATTCAAACTTTCTAAGTGGATGCATAGTTCCTTTGAAGTTGTCACTTATCTAGTGAGACCTTTGATGCACAAAAAGCTACATTTTCTAATTGGACTACCAATTGACCTCATGCATTGTACAAATTAATGCAAAAAATAAACCATTTTTTTCTTAATTCACCTTCCACACCTCTTCAATGTTCCCATTGAACACCAAGGTGCAATTACTATTCTTAAATAGTTTAATTATAAAATGGTAGAAAATGTTTCAGTTTTCAAAAAATAAGAAATACCACTAAGAGTGAACTACCATTTTTTCTTCCATTTGAATTGATAGCCATATATAATTTAAAATTATGGCCATGACGGGGACTAGATTCTTTCTCGATTAGATTTAATGCAACATTACATAGATTCTACATTTTTTCACGTTTGAAAACTTTAAAGATAAAACATATTTATACCACCCATTCTTTACTTTTCTAAAGTTTGTTAACATACACCATCAAAAATGAATATATATATTTTCTTTAAAATCATAGAAACATTGATGTAAAAGAAATGTATAATAAGATGTTTATAATTTATAGTCTACCTTTATTTGCAAAAATATTGATTTATTTGAAAAAAATTAAATTATATTTCTAAAATATTTATTGAGGTTATGATAACAATTTTATAGCATAATATAAAAAAATATCTTCAATTAGATTGAATTCAAGAAATCATCGAGTGATTGAATTTTTACTGTATAGAAAATAAAGAAGTATAAAAATAGAGTAGTATAAACATGATAATATGATAGAATTTGAGTATCTAATTATTTATAATTCAAATAAATTAAAAATAAATTAAACTTATTTTTTATTTTTTGTGTCTTCACATAAAGTCTTAACTAAACTTGTTCATTCATACTAAAGATAATAATATAAGATCCAAGATTATGATCTAAATAACATCATCTTGAATTTTAGTTAAGATTAAGAATAAATTAAATTATTTAGTTTAAATATATTTTTCTAAATTAAATTAAATTATTTTAGAAACTTTTGATTGGAAGTTACTCGATATTATTTTGGCTTTATTATTTAAAACATGTAAAAAAGGTTCTTAAAAAAAATAGATATTAATGCATACATAAAAAGATGAGCTATTAGTTGAATCATTTAAAACGTCCAATTTTAAGAAAAAAACACTATGTAGAGATATAATGATTAATTTTCTTACCTAGAATAATGTAGAAAACTAAAGGGAAGAAGACTTGTTTCATCAATCAATATGTGAGATTTCTCAGTTGAATAAATAAAAGTATAAATAAGATTATCTTTCAAGAAAATAGACTTCTCTAATGTCATAAGATATGAAAACCACCTTTAATCCACTACAAAAATAATTTATTTATTAAAAAAATTGAGAAGAAATAATCTTTAATAGTAACTACTTGAAAAATATTATCCATAAAAAATTTCCTCTTATTCTTATTAGGAGGTGACTATGTACTTCTAGAGTTGAAAGAGATGATTTTACTATGGACATCATAAAAAAAACTTCTCCCATTATATATATTTCATAATTCTCAATAAAAAATACTTATTTATATATAACCTTCTTAATTTTTTTACATTTTACAGATCATGTAGAAATTAGTTGTAAAGAAAAATAAATTTCATGAGGAGACTCATTCGTATGAGGAGTTGATATGGAAAGTAAAGGATATACCTAGATATTTGATTATTACATGTTTATCCACTTCCATTTGTCAAAGTTTTTCAGTTCTTCAAAATATAGACTGAATATCAACATTGTGCATAGAACTAAGATCAAGTGACTTAATGTTATCTAAAGGATAGTTTCCCATGGTCTTGTTAATGGTTTTAGGTCTTTATATCTCTTTACCTAATGTTTGTAACTAGGTCTTTAAGCTTTATTAGTAAGGAAACCAAAAGGATTTTGGGATGTTATAAAAATTTAAAAATCTAGATTTAAGATGAAACATCTTTTGGTTTTTTGTGTGTTAGAATTTAGAAAATATTTATAATTGTGATGAATTAAGGGAAATTAAATTTTACTTAGGGAATGCTTCAATACTAATTATTTATTACACTCGTGAACTAGACAATCGTATTTATGGGAAACATGAAATTTTAAAATACCTTTTAAAGTAAAATGATGATACTTAACACTAATATATTGTATTAAAATTTGTGCATATACCCATCATCATTCAAAAGCTATTATAGTGTATATAAATCAAGTTTCAAAAGTTATTTATGATATAAAAAATAAAAATAAAATTTATTTGTTAGAAATTATAATTTATTTTTTCCACCTCTTATATTCTTATAATATAGATAAGAGAATCCTGAAATAACATCAAACAAATAGTTTTTGTGTCATGATAAGGAATCTAGGTCTTAAAAAATCCAATAATATCCATCATGAATTGATTAATGGAGGTTCACACTCAAAAATACTTTAATACTTTGATATTTTTCAGCTTGTTAGTGAGATGAATTTTGAACAAACATTTTTAGGAAATCACACATTTCTAGTGGAATTAATCAATATTTAAAGTTTTAATGTTTTAAAAAGCATAATATTAAATTTCAATGGTAATATGTGAGTGTTAGAGCATGCTAAATCATGAAAATTTATCTTTTTTAAAAAAATATTTAAAATCAAGTGCAATTGTGACTGAGCAGGATACTTAAGTGCATATTGAAAAGTAGATCTAGTAAAAATAAAATGCTAGATTCATGAATCCATTAAATTCTCCTCATTTACGAAATATATTTAAAAGGATTTTAGTTTGGAATTTTGTTTTCCTACACCTCTCCTTTATCATTTCCACCATATTTTACTTTGATTTGAAGTTAATGAAAATTTATATTTTTATTATATAAATGTGCAATGAGAATATTGCTATTAAAATAGTGAAAGTGGACACATTGAACTATTACCATTCATTTTGGACTCATTTTGAAAAGGTTGTTGGTAATGTAATAACTAGTTTATTGATGTGTTTGTAGATAAGAGTTCAAATACAACTTGAACCTTCATCTACTCCATTGGCACACATTTTAAATGAATGATCTTCATCCTCAATTCAACCATTCACCTATTTGGATAAACTATGAGTGTAAAAAATATATAGCTCAAAGTTTTGAGATTAAAGTAACCCAAAAATTTTAAATTAAAATTTAAAAGGGAACAACTTAACTCCCTCCTAACTAACATTACTTTCTTATTGTAGTGAAAAATATGTTAAATTGTTTCATAGGTTGTTGTGTAAAATAATAACCATTAATTCACTTTAATTGAATTACAAAAATAGAAGAGAGATCTAATAGAATAATTATGGCATTGTTAGATTGCATTGACATATACTACAAACTATTATTTGGATCATTGAGTGACATTCTTTAGTCAAAAGCATATAAGTTAAACAAAATAAATATTTGCAAATGCAAAAGTAGTGGGCTTTAAGCCTAAAATCAAGCTAAACAAAAGCTGAAATCTTGAGTAAAATTCAAATTCAAATACCTATTTCTAATCGTAAAACAAATCCATATTACAAAATTGTAACTAACTAATTTATTATTAAATTGAAAACTAATTATCATTATTTTTTGAATTTTCCTTTCTAGAATAATATTTAATTCTAAATTCTCATGCCCACAAATTTTATTAATTAATCCAATTTATATTATACTTGTGTACGCAATATATTAAATTAGAGTAATTCACTTCCCTTTACATAAATTAATGGGTATCAATATGTTTTAATTTAAGTTTGTAAATGTGACAAAATACATAGTGTAGGTAATGTTATTTTCCACCCAATAAAGCAAGAATATAATCATCACAAAATCTATAAGCTTGATGAATAAATATCTGGATTATCATTTATGAATTAATATTATACATATTCACAAGAATAATGTGTATAGAAAAGGGTTACATCCCTAGAGTCCACATGGGGATAAATCTCATAACATAAACATATAAACAAATTCAATGTTGTTAAGGGGTTAAAGTAGTAGTAAATGAGAGAGGAGAATGATCTTTGTCACTCGCTTTCCCCATATATTAGTAGGGTACAAGGTGTCCGTGGGAAGGTCTCACTCATTGTCATATATTTTTTTTCTTCTTTTCTAGCACAGATTGACCAAATGACAAGGGTCGACCAAGAGAACTTGTTGGAATCAACTAACTAGATGCACCACCAATAGACCACCAAAAAAATTCAAATTAGATATTATTGCAATTAAAATAATAGATTTTGTGTTCTTGTGAGTCACTATAAAGTTTTTGTTATACAAGCTTTTAAAATAGAAAATTTGAGGTGAAAATTTTACACTATACTTAAATCGAACAAGACATAATACCAATTTTGAGATTAGTGCAAAGAAACCCCAAGCATTATTTATTTAACAATATAGCTGTGCATAAAGAACAATAGCAAAATGTGATAGTTACCTCTCACCTGAATGAACCATTCCACCAATTACCTCATTCATGCCATATTTAAATATCAAAGTCCTAATTTGGCCCCCAGTTTCAAGTGGAACACAACTCACAAGCTGAAGATATCTTACATAAACAAGGTTGAAGGACACACACGACTGCTCACTATCATAATTGCATGAAAATAATTCTTGGTATTAAAAAATCGTTAAGGCAATTTAGTCTCTTAACTGAAATAAATTCCCAAGAGCATGTAGCCATGTGAAGCTTAAGTAACATACAGGACCCTCTTCTCCCTACCACCATTTGTTTATCACTTTGTCAACTATTGTGTACTGTCTATTTGAATTCTGTTCTCTCACAATTTCTAGTGGACTAAGAATCATAGACAGACAATGCGGATAAATTAAATAAATATCTATCTATTTGGGTGGGTTATTTTATTTTATTAGGGATGCTCTGCTTATAAGAAGATAAGGATTTTTGCATAGTCGTGTTCAATCTGTTGAATGAGTCGTTGGCAGTGACACCTGCATCATTCATTTCCTAGTGTGCTTCCAGTGGGCCGGGCTTATCTTGCATACTGTAAAGTTTGACTTTGTAGATGGATTGTGAGACCTAATCTTACTCCGTTCCATTCCATTCCATTATGTACTTGGTATAAGAGTAATGAATTTTTACTCTAAATATGAGAATACAATAGTACTTATTTTTTAATATTTCATTTTATTAATAGAAAACTGAGACAACCAAAGGAAATACAAAATATAAAAGAAGACATTCCTTATCGTAGATGGCTAGAATATACTTTGAGTACTTTAGAAGAATTATCTTGTCAGATTTTTCTTAAAAAAAGTTGTCTGCAGCAAAAGTATGGTTATTCGTACTAATTTTGATATGCAATTGTCTCAGGTCGCAAGGGTAGAAAATCAATTGGAGTGGTGGCCAAAGTGGGAAAGAGGGAGAGACATGTGTTGATGCCATAGTGGTCACCTCCCCTACTCTGCTCAAGCTCGTCCCCACCAGCGGATATCCAAACTGTATTACCTCTAATCGAATGTTTCAGTACATAATCAAAGGTCGCAAGTTTGAATCCCTTATCGAAGAGTCAAAGAAGCACGAGAGCGAAATATGGTGTAGTACCCCTCCATTCTCACCTGGGATGTGCAGGTAGTCTGGCTAAGGAATCAGAAGAGGAAGATGGGACAAGAGCTTCTAATGGTATTTGATATGTTGTGATTGAATTAATTAAATAAGGGTAATATTGTTATTAAAATGTTAGATTAAATTGTATTTAAATATTTAATTATTTAATTTATTTTTAGAAAAAATTCATGAGTTTATTAAATGTTAATTAAATATTAAATTGTGTTTATTATTTTAATTAATTATCTTGTTGAGGATAATTGTTAGAATAAATTATATAAATTAATTAGATAATGTGCTTTGTAAGTAAAAGTGTAAAAAGCAGAAATTAAAACAAAAAAATATTGAAAATAGAAAAATGAATAAATAAAAGAATGAAAAAGATGAAAGAACGAATGGGAATTGAGATTTAACGAAAAGCTTGCTTTTTAAAATATAATTTCTTTTATTTATGATTTTTAGAGCTTTTGGAAGAGAGGGGTAATAATTGTTATTTGGAATTGAAATTTTTGGGGGTAAGTTTTAGACACACAGAGATTTTATAAATAGAGAAATTGAAAAAAAAAAAAAAAAAAAGGGTTATGCATCTTGGAATTTGGAAAAGTTTTCAAAAAACGGATTTTTGGATTCTTTTGTTTTGAAATGATTTGAAAAGACTCTGAGATTAAGGAGTTGGGTTGGAGATTTGAGCACGGTATTTTGGAAGGGAGATTCGAAGCAGGAACAAGGAGCTCTTTGTGGAGGCCATCATGATCAAATGAGCTCCATCAGACTCTCGAGAGAGTAGGACTATAGGTTCCACTCTGTCTCTCTCTTATTGATTATTTTCAAATTTGTAAAAAAAAAAAAAGATATGTGTTTTGAATCCATCTTTGCTTGTAAAAGAAAATCCTTCTGAGAATTAGATTAAAATAGGTTCTCTGAGAAAATAAATAAATAGATAAATAAACAAATGAATAAATATAGTTAATGGTTTTAAATTTGTCAAAGCAAAAAAAAACCTACATCATCTGAAAAGTTCAATTTGTCTATGACGGGATTTTGAGAGAATTGAGTTATTCTTTAAAGATAATGAATTTGAGATTTTGAAAACTATATTTATATACGAATGTATTCATTCTGTCCTTCTCTATCTTACTCTGTGATATCATATATACATTGATTTGGATATATATATATATAACCGTATATATACTTATTTCATTATTTATACATTCAAATGAAATATTGTTTAAATCAAAATTTTAAATATTCTGTGATTTTCGTTTGAACTGAATCCGTACCTTATTTCCGTTCGTTTGAACTGAATCCGTATGCACCTGTGATATTGAAAATGGGTTTTATTTTTTTCTAGGGATGCTAAATAAAAATAAAATATTTTTTTTTTTTATGGGTCGGAGGGAAGGTCGGCATTACCCATGCCGTTTCCCCCTCCCCGTTGCCAGCCGTGGGCTACGACAGCAGTCCCTGGACTGCTGGCGCAGCAGTCCTTGACTGCTGGGTGTTAAGTAGATGAGGGTTGTTTGTTTTAATGTTTTTTTAATATTTTAATTTTAATTTTAATTTTAATATATATATATATATATATATTTATTTATTTATTTATATTTATGCATATATTTTATTTGGTACATTTACATATATTTTATTTTATTTAAGAATGTAAAATTATTTTATTTAATATTATTTAATTTAAGATGGAATTATAATTATTTAGTTTAATGTTAATTTATTACATTTTAAAAATGTAATTTTTGCATTTTATTTAAAATGGTTAATAATGTTTTTACAAAGGTAGTGATATATCTTTGAAGGCATTAGTTTATTTATTTTTATTTGGTTGAATAAATAATTTAAACGTAAAATTTGTTTTATTTCGTTGGTTGTGGAGTATATCGAGTCAATTGTATTTGATTATAATTGAAGTTTTGGAATCTTGTATTGATCAGTTAACTGGGGAAACTAATCAAATTATTTAATTAGGAGTGGAGTTAAATGGTGCAATTTTGCAAATTATAATGCGAGTTCTCTTTTATGTTATGGTTTTATTGCGGGCAAGTAAATTACATGAATTTCGTCAAACATATTGTGTTTCGTTATATCGTTTTATAATTGAAATGTTTTATGCAAGTGAGTTAATTGTTCACTTCTGGTTAGGAAATCGTGTGATTTAGTTATTGTGTTTCTATTTTATAGTCGTAAACTTTTCTCATCAATGTGGGAACCGTTGTTGTTTGTGAAACCTTGTTCCAGAGGCTTATTATTTTAGAATATTACATGACCCTTGAAATGTGTTCATACATTAATAATCAATTTGTATATTATAATTTGATATTGTTGAATGTTTAAGTTTTGAGTATTAGTTTATTGAGTAGTATTTGACTAGTGATAAGGATTTGATATCTATTGTAAGTTCCTATACTAACTGTTTGTTTGTTAACTAAGAATGATGTGAAATCACTATTTTCTTTCATGGTGGATAGCTATAATAAATATAAGTATATGTTTTATCGTGAGTTATCTAGCTAAAAGGGAATGTTGTTATGCCTTGTGACCTTTCTTGTGCAAGTATGAATAAACATTTGAGTAGGCTATTTTGTTTTATTTTTGCAAGAATATGCTTACCTAGTTCATTAGTCTTCGACTTCACCTAAGTGGGTGGAAGCCGCCTAAGAAACTGTCTGGGGTGATGGACCCTAGAAAGGGTTGCATACCCACTCTTCTAGTATGTATTTTTGTATGGGTCACATAATGCTTATGAATAGAGGTTTGAGTTTAGCGTGTATTTGTGGTGTTGTGTCACTTTTGTGTTGGGGTAGATTCCTCCTTGAAAGTCTTATGAGTGAACCCTTGGTTGGTCATTCAATGAGTTGGAGCAACTCAAGTTGTCGAACTACGGTGCCTCTGCGAATTATATACATAGGCAAGGCCATCAAGTGATGAGCTCCCGAGGCATTAGGTCGGGCCCCTAGGACTGTTCTTCTGAGTTTTGTTTGAGACTTGTCATTTATTTTCGATAACATAAAAATACCATTGATTTATATAGCTTCTCTTAGTGATCATGTGTTAACTATCTTTGATCTGATGTGTGTGCCAAGTCATGTAGACCTTGCAGGTATAGGCATTGGGAGCAAGGACTTGTCGATAAAATAGAATTTAAGAGGTATGTTAAGTTGACCTAAATAAGTAGACTCTATTGCCAAAAGTTAGTAAATCACTTCTATCTTCTCTTGTAGCTTGTGTGATCATTGAATATAGCTATAAGTAGTGAATTGTGTTGTTATCTTTGTCTTCGTTGTTAGTTGTTGTGAAGTAACCTCCCGTGCCCTAGAGAACTAAGTGTAATAATGTAATGTAATGTGTTATGTGATTATGGTTAATGTTCTTACATGTTCAATTGTATTGTTTTAAAAAAAAAATTATTTGCTTTGTGTGTGTTCTTTGGGGTTTGCATGGCGGGCGTTACAACTTGGTATCAGAGCCAAGGTTGCAGCACTGGGATCTTTGGGTAATGTTGCTATCATGTTTAGTTGTGGTGAGTCGTTGTGTCAATACGGATATAGTTCTACCCTTGTGTCATTCGGGTGTAGATGAGCATGTTGAGTCTTAACTTGTTGAGTGTTAGAGTTATGTTGTTCAACATTCTCTTGTGTGTTCTCTTAACTTTGAGTTTGAGTGAGGTCAAGGTGACTTTGAAATTAGTTATATTGTCTTATCTTCGTGCATCTTCTCTTTGGGTGTATGTTTGTTGACTTTATATTATGTATTTTTTTCCCTCATTCTACCTCTTTTGACGTATGTGGGCGTTGATTGCATTCTCTGTGATTTTAAGGCTATGTGCTGAAAATTCATTATGAGTAACGAAGGTTAGAAGTAGAAATAGATAAAAGAATGACTTTAGTGTTATCTTAGATTGAGATTGCATGTATTTTTATTGAATTATACTATATAAGTATAAAAGGAATGTAGTATAGTATAATCATACTGTTAAGTAGTGATCCGTTAAAATGATTATGATGGTTCCTTTACGATTGGTGCAAGTGAGTGACTCGATCATGTAACAGATATGAAATATTGTTAGGGTGAATTTTCAAAATTAAGTTAACAAACTTTTTTTAGAGTGTGCCTTGCAAAGAACACTTCTTCTATCTCCTCATGTTTTTGGATGCATAAATTTTAAGGAAATTCTCTAGGAGTACATTGGTTATTAAATGCTTATATATGTTAGTTAATTTTAAGTTTTATGAAAGGAAGTTGTGCATAACAAGTTTAGGAATAAATTTGAGTTTTCAAAATTTTCTTCATAAGTATAAATTCATAGGTGAAGTTGATCATATATTATTTGCACCAGTATATAGGGAAAAATCTTATTGAATTGAATTTCGTAGAGTGCTAGAAGTGTGGTAGGAATGTTGCATTGTATGAGTGTAATTAGGTGTATGGGTAAAACAATCTCCTATGTATTTTCATGAAGTAAAAATTTAAATATTTTGATTTTTTTTTAAAAGTGTTGTACTTGGATGGTGTTTAAAGGCCTTGTGTTGATCAAATAAATGTTTTACCTTAGGAGAAAATGTGATGATGTATGTTCATTTAATAAAATCATAAATTAATACAAAATTGATGTGTTGTGGTGTGTGATTGATTGATGATTCTTCTTAATTGTTATTGAATCTAGTATGTAAATAAATGGTAATGTTTGGTGTTGAAAGACAATGCATTTTGACATGTATATGATGTGTTTCTATGTTAAGTGCACTCTCCCCTACAAATGTAATGATATGACTTGGGTAAAATGTTGTCTCATGACATGAAAATAAAAGTTTCTTTATGCGTGTATTATTATGAATGAAGGAAGCGAATAGGAATTCTATAATTGAAAGACATTGATGTTTATCTTTGGTAAAGTGTATGATGTAGTAAATGGTGATAAAAATATTTTTTTTGGGAATCGAGAGGATTATTATGTGAAAAAAAAGAAGAGAGAGTATGTTTGTCTAGGAGAAAGTGGGTGAGAATGGTTTAGGCTTATGGTATTAATTCTAGCTTTAATAGAGTTGATAAAATTGATCTTTGAATTTGAGGAAGAGGATAATGTTGATATTTAAAGAATTGTAAAAGTGATTACAGAGTTTATAATTTCAGAAGAAAAGTATGAAGGATGTTGGGAGTACTTGTTTTTGATATGCGGCATCAATCATGTATGTGCATATGAGAAAAAAGAAAACTTGTTTTCTATGTTAGTAGGTATGAATGTACTCCTTGTTTTGTGGAAACCAGTAACTGTGCAATGTTTGTGTGTTGTGTTAAACCTGTGCTTGCTTTGTGTGCCCATGGGATGGTGATACTGTGTACCCATTCATGGAGACTATATTATATTTGTTGGTGTGGAATTAACCATACCATTATGTGTGCTTGTATGTTTGTTACCTGATTGAGGGCCAACCCACGTGTGGTTGAAAATCTATACATATAAGAGTAGCCAAAAGCTAGTTTCATGGATTCTTTTCTTTTGGTTCTCTAGTCCCTCAATCTGTGAAGGGGTAGTAGCAGCCACAAAGTTCCTTGGGTGGAGTGTGTAGCGTACGCATATTGCGACGCAGAGTATTCTTAGCTCAACCGATCCCAAGGAAACGTACTCACTACTTCTCCTTATGATGGATCAAGGTACTTGATCCATATGTGTGAGCCTAATCCCCACAATTTTGAGTATAGCAGCATTGGTTTGTTAGTGCATGCCTAGCCGTCCATAGGGATGTTGAGTTGGCATTAGCGAGTCAACCTTGTCTGTATGAGAGGTGAAGCTCGAGTAGCCCCATATTGATATGCCATATATGTATTGCATACACTGTATCTGCACATGTTCTGACATGATGCAATGGATACGATGCCACACCCCACTGATGTTCTGACACAGTGCTGGTGATGATGTCATGTTGTTGATGGTAGCGAGCTGGGCTCGAGGACACGATGCCATGTGCTTAGACACGTGAAGGTGCACTATGAGATGTGCTATGATAGCCTACTTGTGTGATGAGCATAATGGGGCCTCACATTTGTAGAGGGATACTCATGTTTTCTTTTGACAGTGTTTGGGTCGGTTAGCATATGGGTAGGTCCTAGCCATGTATACCTCTAGCGACAGCGAGTACCTGCGTGTGCCTTTTCCATGAGGTATCGCTATGCGGGGTGTGTCTAGTGCGTGCCTACTTCCACGGAGCCACGGACACACTGCCATGCGACATACAACCAGTGTGTACCTTCTCCAGCTGGTGTATGACCATGCCGCACTGAGATGCAGTGCAGGATGGAGGCCGAGGTGCACATCCTATGCGGGCAACCAAGGAGTGCATGGGCCACTTGGTTAGTCCATGTCGAGTGACGACGCGAGGCAGAGTGTAGCCGAGGAGCACACTCTAGATCATGTGGATAGCATCCTCACTCTGCACCACATGGGGGCTATTGTATAGTCGGACGTTGTTCCCTCCTTCCTCGTTTGGTGGCTAGTATCTAGTCACACAGTGTTGTATAGTCAATTTCTAAGATTGTGAACTTTCTTTATAATTATTGATGATTTTCTAGTGATTGTGAAAGCCGACACCTTGTTATATTTGATTGTGATGGTTTAGCCACACCTTGTGATCTTATTTGCTCATAGCCTTCGTGGTTACATTTGATTTAGTGTTGAAATTGTGCACATTTATTTCTTTATTGTTGAAATTGAATTTTTTTTAAAAAATTATGACGTTGGTGGCTAAACTAATTTATCCTTGTTGTCTTCGAAGTCAAACATGTGTCGTATTGTGACTCCTCTCCAAGGACATATGAGGCAGACTTGGTGAGTGTATATGAGGAAGTAGACGCAGGGAACCTTGAGGATGGGGGTATGTGAGGCTATTTTATAACTAGGACCCACTACCCACCTATGTGTGATGACTATCTCTTGGAGGCTAACCACCTTGTGCAACAAGAGATGGGTCATAGTGGTCTTGTTTGGATGGTCTCACCATGTGTGCGTGGCCTAACACCATCAAGCCACTAAGTGTGTGAGGTATGGATTATGTGAGATGGATATTGGCTCTTGGCTCTTGGATTATGTATCATGGATTAGTATGCTATTTTTTGGTGTCTAGATGGACCCTTGTGTAGCCCTATGATGTTCCTTTCCTGATGATGTGACTGTGTATGTATGTGTTAGAAGGATTTTTCTTATATTTGTGCCTATTGATTTAAAAGAGGGATAACCATGTTGTTCTAAATGTGGGTATATTGTGACTTTGTGGTATAAAATAGATTGGATATTATTGAGAATCATAAATTGTGACTTAAAATATGTTACTGAATCATGTTATGGTGTGTATTTTTGTTAATTTCAAGTAATCATTGATGTGTTTTCTTTCTATGATGTTTTGAAGATGTTTGTGTATAAATGGAAAATTGAGTTAATAGGAGTACTTGCTTTGTTATTAGTGCTGAAACCAAGTATGTTATTGTAAGAGATGTAAGGAATTATAAATAAAAAGTAGTTAAGAAGATAATATTTTCAAATGTGAAGTCGGATAGTGATTCTAGTTGCAATGATTCGGAAAGAGGGTGTACATCAATTATAGATTAGAAAATTTTTGGTACTAATATGGTTATGTTTCCATTTTGAGCCATGTGACTTCCAGGAGTAAGTTGAGTTTTAGGGGGGGAGGATGTAGTACCCCTCCATTCTCACCTGGGATGTGCAGGTAGTCTGGCTAAGGAATCAAAAGAGGAAGATGGGACAAGAGCTTCTAATGGTATTTGATATGTTGTGATTGAATTAATTAAATAAGGGTAATATTGTTATTAAAATGTTAGATTAAATTGTATTTAAATATTTAATTATTTAATTTATTTTTAGAAAAAAGTCATGAGTTTATTAAATGTTAATTAAATATTAAATTGTGTTTATTATTTTAATTAATTATCTTGTTGAGGATAATTGTTAGAATAAATTATATAAATTAATTAGATAATGTGCTTTGTAAGTAAAAGTGTAAAAAGCGGAAATTAAAACAAAAAATATTGAAAATAGAAAAATGAATAAATAAAAGAATGAAAAAAATGAAAGAACAAATGGGAATTGAGATTTAACGAAAAGCATGCTTTTTAAAATATAATTTCTTTTATTTATGATTTTTAGAGCTTTTGGAAGAGAGGGGTAATAATTGTTATTTGGAATTGAAATTTTTGGGGGTAAGTTTTAGACACACGGAGATTTTATAAAGAGAGAAATTGAAAAAAAAGGGTTATGCATCTTGGAATTTGGAAAAGTTTTCAAAAAAAGGATTTTTGGATTCTTTTGTTTTGAAATGATTTGAAAAGAGTCTAGAGATTAAGGAGTTGGGTTGGAGATTTGAGCACGGTATTTTGGAAGGGAGATTCGAAGCAGGAACAAGGAGCTCTTTGTGGAGGCCATCATGATCAAATGAGCTCCATCAGACTCTCGAGAGAGTAGGACTATAGGTTCCACTCTGTCTCTCTCTTATTGATTATTTTCAAATTTGTAAAAAAAAAAAAAGATATGTGTTTTGAATCCATCTTTGCTTGTAAAAGAAAATCCTTCTGAGAATTAGATTAAAATAGGTTCTCTGAGAAAATAAATAAATAGATAAATAAACAAATGAATAAATATAGTTAATGGTTTTAAATTTGTCAAAGCAAAAAAAAACCTACATCATCTGAAAAGTCCAATTTGTCTATGATGGGATTTTGAGAGAATTGAGTTATTCTTTGAAGATAATGAATTTGAGATTTTGAAAACTATATTTATATACGAATGTATTCATTCTGTCCTTCTCTATCTTACTCTGTGATATCATATATACATTGATTTGGATATATATATAACCGTATATATACTTATTTCATTATTTATACACTCAAATGAAATATTGTTTAAATCAAAATTTTAAATATTCTGTGATTTTCGTTTGAACTGAATCCATACGTTATTTTTGTTCGTTTGAACTGAATCCGTACACACCTGTGATATTGAAAATGGGTTTTATTTTTTTCTAGGGATGCTAAATAAAAATAAAATAAATTTTTTTTTTATGGGTCGGAGGGAAGGCCGGCATTACCCATGCCGTTTCCCCCTCCCCGTTGCCAGCCGTGGGCTGCAACAGCAGTCCCTGGACTGCTGGCGCAACAGTCCTTGACTGCTGCGCACATCAGTCACAAGGACTGCTGGCGCAACAGTCCTTGACTGCTGCGCACAGCAGTCCTACGGACTGGCGTAGCAGTCCTTGACTGTTGCGTGTTAAGTAGATGAGGGTTGTTTGTTTTAATGTTTTTTTAATATTTTAATTTTAATTTTAATTTTAATTTTAATATATATATATATATATTTATTTATTTATTTATATTTATGCATATATTTTATTCGGTACATTTACATATATTTTATTTTCTTTAAGAATGTAAAATTATTTTATTTAATATTATTTAATTTAAGATGGAATTATAATTATTTAGTTTAATGTTAATTTATTACATTTTAAAAATGTAATTTTTGCATTTTATTTAAAATGGTTAATAATGTTTTTACAAAGGTAGTGATATATCTTTGAAGGCATTAGTTTATTTATTTTTATTTGGTTGAATAAATAATTTAAACATAAAATTTGTTTTATTTTGTTGGTTGTGGAGTATATCGAGTCAATTGTATTTGATTATAATTGAAGTTTTGGAATCTTGTATTGATCAGTTAACTGGGGAAATTAATCAAATTATTTAATTAGGAGTGGAGTTAAATGGTGCAATTTTGCAAATTATAATGTGAGTTCTCTTTTATGTTATGGTTTTATTGCGGGCAAGTAAATTACATGAATTTCGTCGAACATATTGTGTTTCATTATATCGTTTTATAATTGAAATGTTTTATGCAAGTGAGTTAATTGTTCACTTCTGGTTAGGAAATCGTGTGATTTAGTTATTGTGTTTCTATTTTATAGTCGTAAACTTTTCTCGTCAATGTGGGAACCGTTGTTGTTTGTGAAACCTTGTTCCAGAGGCTTATTATTTTAGAATATTACATGACCCTTGAAATGTGTTCATACATTAATAATCAATTTGTATATTATAATTTGATATTGTTGAATGTTTAAGTTTTGAGTATTAGTTTATTGAGTAGTATTTGACTAGTGATAAGGATTTGATATCTATTGTAAGTGCCTATACTAAATGTTTGTTTGTTAACCAAGAATGATGTGAAATCACTATTTTCTTTCATGGTGGATAGCTATAATAAATATAAGTATATGTTTTATTGTGAGCTATCTAGCTAAAAGGGAATGTTGTTATGCCTTGTGACCTTTCTTGTGCAAGTATGAATAAACATTTGAGTAGGCTATTTTATTTTATTTTTGCAAGAATATGCTTACCTAGTTCATTAGTCTTCGGCTTCACCTAAGTTGGTGGTAGCCGCCTAAGAAACTGTCTGGGGTGATGGACCCTAGAAAGGGTTGCATACCCACTCTTCTAGTATGTATTTTTGTATGGGTCACATAATGCTTATGAATAGAGGTTTGAGTTTAGCATGTATTTGTGGTGTTGTGTCACTTTTGTGTTGCGGTAGATTCCTCCTTGAAAGTCTTATGAGTGAACCCTTGGTTGGTCTTTCAATGAGTTGGAGCAGCTCAAGTTGTCGAACTACGGTGCCTCTGCGAATTATATACGTAGGCAAGGCCTTCAAGTGATGAGCTCCCGAGGCATTAGGTCGGGCCCCTAGGACTGTTCTTCTGAGTCTTGTTTGAGACTTGTCATTTATTTTTGATAATGTAAAAATACCATTGATTTATATAGCTTCTCTTAGTGATCATGTGTTAACTATCTTTGATCTGATGTGTGTGCCAAGTCATGTAGACCTTGCAGGTATAGGCATTGGGAGCAAGGACTTGTCGATAAAATAGAATTTAAGAGGTATGTTAAGTTGACCTAAATAAGTAGACTCTATTGCCAAAAGTTAGTAAATCACTTCTATCTTCTCTTGTAGCTTGTGTGATCATTGAATATAGCTATAAGTAGTGAATTGTGTTGTTGTTATCTTTGTCTTCATTGTTAGTTGTTGTGAAATAACCTCGCGTGCCCTAGAGAACTAAGTGTAATAATGTAATGTAATGTGTTATGTGATTATGGTTAATGTTCTTACATGTTCAATTGTATTGTTTTAAAAAAAAAAATTATTTGCTTTGTGTGTGTTCTTTGGGGTTTGCATGGCGGGCGTTACATATGGAGGTGCTATCACAAATACCTCAGCTATAGCGAGGAAGCTCTTGAATGACTTATGGATTTGGATGTCGTCTCCTTTCCGAAATGCTTGTTGTTCTATGTTAATTAGGCAGACCGGGCTCTTACAAAAGTGTCCTCCTAGGTGAGGCAACTTAGTGGGAATGAAATTTCTTCCTATGGATGAGGATCTCAGAACAATTCGCTTCCAGCCAATAAAGGTGACTCTTTATTTTCCAAAAGTTATGTTAGATACAAATTCAGAAGTAATTCTCAAAAATTTGGTTGCAATTGAAGTTTCAGCAGCACTTGACATGTTGATCTTTACTAGCTACACAAATTTCATGAATTCCACATCATCGACAAATGTATAATTAGCCAATAGGCTATTTGTTTGAAGTTTTCGTTAGGATTTTTGTCAATCCAGCTATGAATTGGATTTTCCAGAGCCGATGATGTCTGATAGGCAGTGACATGACTAGGCTTTTTTGTGGCACCATGGAGCTTGGTAATTATGTGGGTTGGTGGTGGTGGTGTTAGTGTCCTCAATACATAGAAGCTAAATGGTAAGTGTTTTCTCATGTGAGGGTTATTGCATTCTGTCATTGTTGTACAATGGGGCAGATGAAGTAAATGCTGGCAGACAAAGTAAATACAATATTGAATGTTGCAGTGTGGGAAAGTATACTTTGATTAAGTTGCATTGTCAAAAGAGCCATTATGGTGTTGGTTTGATAGCAGTCTATTTTAAAAATCATTGTCTTTGGCTCTGTGGTTTGTTTGATAGCAGACTATTAACATAGGACCAATTATATATTAACATAGGAGTGATTGCATATATATATATGTAGAGGGTTAGTATGAAAGCAAAAACATGCTGGAGATAAAATTAATTTGGTGCTTGTTAAGTGTTATTTTTTCTAATATCTCTTTTATTTGTTCAATTTATTTGTTTGGAGTTTCTAACAGGATTTTCATCAGCCCAATCGTGAATAGAATTTGTCATGTAATAGCTCTTTTACAATTTCTCTATTTTTCTATAATATTTAGTACCAGGCAATGTAGCTCAAATTTTTGATTAATTCTATGGTGTTATAGGCATTTTGTACAGGTTATTGCTACTCATTGGCTTTACAAGTTCTATTTAATGTGGGTTTGGTGCCAAAGAATGTAGCTTGAATTTTGAATTGAAAATCCAACTCTTACATAGACTGCTTGTCTTGTATGAATATGTTTAGCATGGGTTTTCAATCATCTATGATTTACCTATGATTCTCAAGTGTTTTTCTAATAGTCTTTTTATAATTTCCCTATTTTTTCTATAATATTTAGTGGCAAATAATGTAGCTTGAATTTTGAATTCAGAAGCCAACTGTTACATATAATTTGTTGTTACACCTTGTCTAGATAGTGATAACTTTTTTAGGTAAGCAGGAATATGTTTCAAACTCAAATCTATATATGCATTTTACTTGAATTGGGTTCTTCACTTTGAATATTATTTTAAGTAATTTCACATACATAGATTCCCATATCAAAAAAAATTTGGTCAAGGGAAATTGGAAAAGACCTATTAGAAAAACACTTAACAATCATTTGAAAATGACATATGTTGGAAAACCCACATTATATAGAACATTAAAATATGGAGAATAGAACAAAAATACTACGATAATGAACATTTTGGTATGGGGAATTGGAAAAAAGAATATCATGAAGAACATTTTGTTTTGGGGACGTTCAAACATTTGAGAAAAAAAGAATATCGTGAAATAGATGAGGAAGAAATAATATAATGAAATGAATTGATATAAGACACTACCATCCCATGTAATTAGTAAGCTTCACCCCTTACATAAATAGACTTGGGCAATTTGTTCCAGGGAGGTTCAAACAAATCAATAAATTAAGCCTGTGATGTTATACACATTTTACAAAGATTGTTGCATCAGATAATTTTTGTCATAGCCTAAAAAAATAGGTATTGTCATAAATAACTAAGTTTAAAAAATAGTTGGCAAGTTGAAAAGATATTTGTATAAGCGGACAAAGAAAAAAATAGTTTGGTGGCTTTAAATTGTTATTCTAATAGCTCTTTTACTTGTTCAACTTTATATTTTTAATTTGAGAAAAAAAGAATATCATGAAACATATTGGTACAAGACAAAAAGAGAAATTAGAAAATAGCTATTAGGAAAACACTTAAGAATCATAGGAAAATGATAGATGTTCTAAAACCCATATTAAATAGAAGTTTAAAATATGGAGAATAGAAGAGGCAAACTAAGACAATGAACAGTCTTTTATGGGGAACTGAAAAAAGAATATCATGAAGAACAATTTGTTATGGGGAAGTTGAAATAAATAAGGAAGAAAGAACATAATGAAACTAAACTATAAATTTTTGGGCATGAGGCTTATAGGCTACTCTTGCACTCTTAAGATGTTTAACCTAAAAGGAGAGAAATAACCTTATGAAAAATCAATGTGGTTCACTCAAATTAAGATGTGTATGATGTTATTAAGGATAAATGAGATTATCAAATGCAACTAAACTAATTAATTGAATGATTGTGAATGCAAAACCTAAGAAATATGCAATGTTTGAAAACACAATGTGATATACAAGCACAAACTAAAAGATGAACAAATGCAAAAGAGAAGTGAAGAAAGTTGAATCAAAGTGCACCTAGGAAAATAATGAAGAATATGGAGTGTCCTGAATGCTGAAAAAATCACTAAAATTCACTAGTGGGACTCATTCACCACTGATGGCGAATTAGTCCTTCTGATGAAAAGTTCTGAAAATAGGTTTTTGAGTGTTGGGATCCAAAATCTGATAAAATCTAACTTTCGAGCCTTAAGGTGGGACTCATTTGCCACTAATGGTGAATTAGTCCTCTTCCGAAATTCTATGAAATCAGGGACAAACTTTGTAGTACCAAATCTAAGCTTTTCTTCTTATTGGGTTGATGCAATCAAATATGCAAAAAAAACCTGTAGGTTGTCTCCAAGCTTGAAATAGGTCATAGTTGACTTGAAACACTTTGTTGACTTCTTTTCCACTTTTCAACACCTAAATACTTAACAAATCTGCATAAACAAGTCTGCAAACACACATGCAAAAGGGGGAAAATGGTTAAGGGTGTTATAGGGATTTCCCTTGGTCAAATCCCACTTTAGTAATCAAACCCTTAATGAAGAAATAAAATGAAATGAACAAGGAAAGATGAATGAACAACATGCAAATGTCCTAAAATCACCAACCATGTTGAAGAAATCTGAAGATCTATGAATGGCTTCTCCAAAATACTTGATTGATGCTTAATTGAATGTTGCAAAGTGCTCAAATGCTAATTGAATGCTTAGTGAATGAAAAGATTTCTTGAATGAATTAGGAGATGTAAAATGAGGAGAAAAACACATATTTATACACACTTGTGCCTTAGTAACCTGATGATACTTCATCACAAGAAGACATAGGGCATTTTTTGATAAAAAACTCGAAAGAAATTTGAAATATTTTGAATTTTGAGCCAAGAGGGACTCATTCGCCACCCATGGTGAATGGGTCCCACCTTGGACTTGAAAGTGGGTGTTAGGAATTATCTTGCATTTAATGTTGTTTGTTGGGTTTACATTGAAAATCACACTTAATTGAGCCTTATGAGTGTATAAGGGGGTCAAATAAAGCATAAGAAACATGTAAATAGTGAAATTAAGCCTATAAAAATGTGAAATCTTGTTACAACACTTCAAAATAGGACTTGATAAGTGATGAAAAAGTGATTTTTAGGTGAATTGTAATGAATAGAGTCAAGAAAAGTGTAGAAATGTTTTACAACACTTCACAACACCTTCACAAGATGCCATAATTTGAATTTTAAGGACCTAATGTGAATGTTTAAGCTATATTACAACATTAAATCAAACGAATATGACATCATGAAGAAAGACCTAAAAGATAATGAAAATTTCAAAGGGCCATGTTTATATAGTACATTTAGCCCCCACTTTAGTGAGAGGATGAACTTGCTTCAAAATCACCCTAAAGTAGCCATGCACATTGAGAGAGAGGTCCAAATGCACTTATGTTTAGGAAGATGGAATGAAAATGATCAAGAGGAATGATCAATCCCCCAGGATGAAGATTCCATGGTAAACTAAACATAAGAACAAAGGTACACAAGTGAGAAAGAAAAGGGAGAATTAGATTGAGTTTCCATCATTTGTCCAACTAGTTGTGGATTAGATATAGGCTATTTTTGAGAAAAAGAAATGTGTACTCACTCTACGGTGATAGAACTCATGGTGGTCCATTGGGTGAGAAAACCCAAAAGGGTAAGATACATATGCTAGTTGGTATACACTCACAAACATAGGTGGCTATGGGGAAAGTCTTGTCGCTGAATGGGCTTCCCTCTCAACCATATCAAAGTTATACCTCTTGATAACTTTAACAAGGCAATTTAAGGGAAAATGTTAATTCATGCCTCATGAGACAAGCAAAGCTTTGTATGCTTAGAACCATGAGAAAAGAGAAATGTACCACAAGCATGCAAGTTGTGTTATGCAAGGTGGAAAAAATATAAAATGTAAAAATGTAAGATGTTAAATGTAAAAGATGTTCAAAGGAGTCATGCTAGATTCATGCTAAGTTTGTAACTTAGGCAACATTGTGTCTAATATCTGCAAGAGAGGACCAATTAAAGAATAGTATATTCACAATTGATGGGATGTATAGTGTCACATCAAGCTACTAAAAGAAATGTAATATGCTAAGATAGTCCACACTTATGAAGGACCTCAAACCCAATGTCATCTACGAAGTGACAAACACATTGTATGAAGTGAAAAGGCTGCACTAAGAACCAAGAATGCAAATGAAATGATGCCAATGTATTCCCCCCACTTTAAATGAATTGTAATACACCATTCTATGAGCAATTACTTTAAAGTAGAAAAGGAAAAATGCAAAAAGCAAACAAGACATGATAGCCAACTTGGAAAGCCCCTATGCCAAATCATATGTTTCTAAGTTAGGATGCATCATGTGAATGAAAAAGAGAACAAAAGAAAATGGAGTTTCCCCCCAGAAAGGAACACACCAAACACATAAGGGATCTATGGATTTGGGGTTAGTATGTTCGTTGCTGCAATGTTTTTATGAAAGAGCTCAGAACTATCATCATTCCCCAAATCACATAGAACTAGAAGAATGGCACAAAGAGAGCAAAAACAAAAGAAAAACAAAGTCTATTTTAGGTCAACATGGAAGAGAAATTGTAGTCTCAATATTTTGCATCATCCCAAAAAGGAGAAACATAAGCGAAAAGAAAATGAAAAGGAAAATAAAAAGGAATTTAAGCTTTTGGGTCAATATGAAGGAGAAATTTTGGTTTCAATTCCTTTTGTCATCCCCAAAAGGAAAAACACAAGAAAAAGACAAATTAAAAAGAAAAAGAGATCGATTGGGTCAACATGGAAGAGACATAGGGCATCTCAATGCTTTGCATCATCCCCAAAAGGAAAAACACAAAACAAAAACAAAAAGGACCTTTTGGGGTCAACATGGAAGAGACATAGGGCATCTCAACACTTTGTGTCATCCCAAAAAGGAGAACACAAAACAAAAGTGAGAAAGGAAATGCACGACATATAGAAGAATAGAGGTACAAATAGAGGAAGTGTACAAAGATAGAGAATGTCAAATACAGGTTATGGCCTGAGAACACAATACACACATAAAATCAAACCAAAGAAAAAGAAAAAGTAAAATGAATATAAAAGGCTAGTAAGGTGAATCCAAATCAATCACCAACAACAAATCTACCTCCCAATCATGTTTAGTGTATTGCGAGGGTGGTTGGCTATCCAAAGGAAGAATTGCAAATGTCGAACTAGGAGATGTACTAGGTTCTTCATTGGTATAGAATATTTATCATTTAAACTTATGGTAGATGAAAATAAAGAATTTAGATTGTTATGCACTTCTTCATCTATTATGGTTATCTCCTCATCATCATCATCATCAAGATTGATTATGATAGGAGGACAAAAGGTTATTTCCAAGGAAGGATGTATCAAAATTTCTAGTTGTTGGATTGGTTCATTTTGTTGTGAGGGCTAGATTGTATTATGTTGTGGTGGTTCAGGAGGAAGAGGGTGATCATCTATTGCTTTTTTCAAAGGTAGAGGTTGGTTTTTTTGTTTTCTTCCATTTGAGACTAATGAGCAAGGAGACAACAATGAAACCTACATTCCCTAGCACTGTAGTTTCATTTTATTTTATGTTGAAATTGTTGAGGTTTAAGAGCAAGTTAATCGATCATGGGTTCCATTTCTTCTGAAGGGGTAATAGTGGAAGAAACCAAATAAGATGAGTGAATCACTTTATAAAAAATTTTGACATGAGGAGGCATGACAGGATTGGTTTCATTTTCTCTTGATCATTTAAACAAGGAGAAGTGTTTATGGTTGGGTACTCATGAGGTTGTATTGTTTGTTCAATGTTGAACTTAGGCAGAAGCATGGTTTGATCTAGGATATGAGGAGTGGAAGTGGAAGGGGACATGTTACGAAGAGACAATTTGGATATGTGTTTGGATTTGAACTTTTGATAGGTTATGAAAAACAAGTCCTTTTGAAGGGTGATGGGTTCCATAGGTTCTAGCCAAAACGCTTCTAAGGAAAAATTACCTATAGAGGATAACGGATTAAAGCCACTATGGTGTATGGTAAATATTCCATTGCCATACAAAAACTTCAAAAATTTGTGAACAACTGACGGGACTACTTTCATTGAGTGGAGCCAAGTATGAACCAGCCATAGAGGAAATTGGTTTGATTGTGGAATGATAGAAAATGTTACATCCAATGTTTTGGGTCCTATCTATATTGGGAGTATGATTGATCTGATTGCAGGGCACACGAAACTAGTATGTGCTTTAATCCATGCAGTTGGTTTGTAATAATAATCTTGATAAAGATCATGTAATACTAAAAACTCTTTGGTGATCACATTCTTGCTACAGGTGGGATCTATTAATATTCCATTAGTGGGCTCATCATATATTCGGCTGGCTATGTAAAGAGGACCACTAGGAAGCTTTTTAAGTATATCATGAGAAGAAAAAGTAATATCAAGAGATTTTTTGGTTGGGACCTTATGAAAGACATCTATTGTACCCACAAGTTCATCCATAGGATTAACGTGGGTAACATCTGGAGTAAGATCATGTTGTTCAGTATTTGTATCAACATTCATTACATCAATGTTTGAAGGTTCACTAGCCTTGACAAATGAAACATTGTGTTTGGGAATAAGGTTGGTAAAAATTTGTAAATTTGGGTTAGGGGGTGCAACAAACTTATTTCCTTGATCATTGACACCCGCAATGGAAAAACAACCAAAATCAATGAGGTCTTGAACTAAGTGTTTGATACACTTACATTGTTTGGTTTCATGTCCATTTTGGTGATGAAAATGATAATAAGCATTAGGTTTAAATGTAGGTGGTAAAGGCTTGGTGGTATCAAGTGGTTTAACAGTAGGAAACGTGATCATTTGTTGTTGAAGCAATTGGTTCATTGTGTTATGGAGAGTATCGGGTAAGGGTGTAAATTGTCTCTTTGAGTCCCCATAGTTAAAGGGCACCACTATGTTAACAAATGCCACTTGACTTTGAACAATTTTCCTAGGTTGTGGAGAAGGTGGATTGAACTATAAAACTTTCTTTTGTTTGGTTGTCTAAAGTTTTTCATGTTGTTTTAGTTATTTTTCTCAGACTTCTCAGCTCAGTTAGAAGTGGACTTTGAATCATAGCTTGAAACTAAGCTGTGATAGTCACAAAGGGTTGTGCGTAAATGCATAAGTGAAGGAAATTTCATCATAGTTGACTTATCTTGAAGGTGAATGTGCAATTTTTAGATAAAAATCTTTTGCAAATGTGAATCAAGAATCTTTACATCAATTTGGGCATACAATGACTAATACCGTGAAATGAAATTTGTTACTTTTTCATCAACATTTTGTTTACATTGCATTAAGTCAACCATTGTCTTTTTAGGAGTCATATGGACTTGGAAATGACTTATGAAGGCATCTACAAGTTCATTGAATTATTGGATTGAATGATTGGGTAAGTTTGAAAGCCACTCCAATACAATGTCCTTCTCTGGGTTCTAGGAAAAAGTTTGGCTAACAATTTATTATCGAGGAAAAAGTCGCTACACAAGGCTGTATAAGCATTGATATGATTAGTAAGGTCTCATTTTCCTCTGTATTTCTCAAACCTAGGTATTTCAATTCCTTGTGGCATCTATGTGTGTAAGATTTCTAAGGATAACAGACTAATAGATGAACATGATATGTGGACAGAGCATTTTGATTTTGGCTAATGGTGAAGATTTGTTATTGCATGGATGAAACTATGTTAAAGAGTTTTGTAATGATGGGATTAGTGTAGGTGGTATGAGGTGGAAGGGAAAATGGTGATGGAGTGTATGTAATGTTAGGGGAAGTGAAAGGGAGACTA